>MJUU01012149.1:36649-47900 GCA_002080025.1 Modiolus philippinarum | reverse complement strand
CACCGGCTTAAGCGGGATTCTTTGCTAATTGTCGAGCAACGCTACATCCATGTCTTTCTTGGTCATGGGTGCGGGATTGTCAACAAACATCAGTTAAACTGGCAAAGTGCTCTTACAATCACTGTCATCCTTTGCCCGACAAAAGCACTAGTGTCTTAAGCTAGTGGACAACTACAACATATAGGTCTATTTTCAAAGTGATGACCGTTCCCATGGAAACCGAAAAAAGGCGGGGAAATTGAAAGTTCTCAGAATTTTATGAAATTTTACTGCAGGGTTGATGGATATGGTAGTTCGTTTGAGAACTTTTGTGTTTCGCTCTGCGAACACATGTATTACTTGTTATTAAATCGCCCAAACAAAGTTTGGTGACTTTTTGTGTTTGCACCGTTCTTATTATTTTTCTGCTTCTTCTTGCATTATCTTGTCCGGTCAAATTCTCAGAGACTATTTGCCCAATCACTTCCAAACTTCACAAGACGGTAGATATCAATCCCAAGATGTGCATTTTGGTATTCAAATTATCAAAATGACCACCACCATTGGTCACTTTGAACTTTGACCCTAAATCTTTTAATTGAATTAACTCGGAAACGGTAAAAGATACTGATTAAATGGCAAAAATGTTTGTTAGGTCATAACGGACCTTTGTTACTTTGGACCTTAACCCTATGATTAACTGTTCAGGAGTTATGCCCCTTGAAAATTTTGTCACATCTTTAAGTATGTTTTTCTCGAAAACGGTAGGAGATAGAAACCTGAAACCTTTTCCATTCAACTAAAGTGATGTGTTTCACATTTTAAAATGCCAAGGTCAAAGGTCATTGGTCACTTTGAATTTTGACCACAGACCTTATTTTTGGATTATCTCAGAAACCGTGACAGAGAGCTGATAAAATGTAATGGCCAAAATGTGTATTTTGTTAATATCTACATTTCTTTTATTGGATCAACCGTTTTGGGCCTACTGGCCAAAAACCGATTTTTGATGTCTGATTATGGGTTTTTGCTAGTAGCTCAAATACCATAACAGATACCAAGATACATTCAATATCAAAAATGTTGAGGAAGACGGGACCTTCAAAATGAGGTCACGGTCAAAGGTCAAGGTCACAACCAAAAACTGTAATCTCACGTTACATTATCAATAAATGTACATATTTAACTTAGAATCTTGGTTTACTCGATGAATCAACAATAAGAACATTATGACGTAACTTCCTGGAAAGACCTATCAATTATTTTTTGTAGATTCCATATACTACAATTCTCAAAGATGGGTTCTCAAAGATGAATGAAATTTGTATGTCTTAATTACTGTGAAAGTACTTTTATTCGTGGATGCCAATTTTCTTGGATTGCAGGCAAGTCGTAAGTTTCTGGGTTCTTAAATTCGTGGTTCGAGACTTTCGACAGTACAAATCAACGGGAGATTTGTATTTCGTTGGGTATCAAATTTCGTGGTTTTAGTCAACCACGAAATCCACGAAAATATTACCCAACGAACAATAGTACTTTCACAGTAATTAAAAATATTACACACTATTGAGGAAATATCCTACTTCATAGTATTAATGATTTTTCTGATGCAATCCATTGTAAATGAAGTGTAAATATATGAATCAAAGTTAATTATAGCACCGATAGACAAAAGAACAATGAGTTCAAGACCTCGATTCTTATATTTAGGAATCCCTGTTGTTTCAAACATCAATAAGGAATGGATTCTGGTTTGAGTGACTTCTGTGTTTGCATGCAATTGTTATTATTATTTTTTCTTTTTCATTTTAATTCTTCCAGCCAAAGTTTAACCAGCCAATTTCTTAGTGATGCATGATCAGAAGTTCATGAAACTTGATAGAAAGTAGGACCACCATATGAAGATGTGCATCTTAACATTCTTATTTTCAAAATAGCTGCCATTTCCAAGATGGTCGCCATAATACGTAAAAATCTCAACTTTGTCGGATTCCAACGAAATTGATTTCTAGGTAGATTTTGACGCTGCGAACATGATGGAATCATCGAATTAGCTGCCAGAGGTGATATCAGCTATTGCTCGCAATTGCGAATCTATTATTATGTCGCCCCAGACGTAGTCTGGACGACATATTGTTTTTGGTCCGTTTCTTTGTTATTAAGTCTCCCAAACGAAGTTTAAGGAGATTTATTGTTTTTTCTCAATTCTTATTATTTGTTTTATTCTTGATCTTCTTCTCTTTCCGCCAAAAATTTGTCCGACCATTTTCTCAGAGACTACTGGTCCAATCTTGACCAAACTTCACAGAAAGGTGGAACCCTATACAAAGAAGTGCAAACAGGTCTTGGAATTTTCAAAATGGCACCGGTTGCCATGGAAACGGCAAAAAAGGGCGGGAAAATCAAAGTGCTCGGAATTGGATAAAAATTTACAGGAAGGTTGCTTAGGACATGGGGAATAGGTTTCCAGTGTCCAAGACTTCAAAATGGCACCGGTTGCCATGGAAACGGCAAAAAGGCGGGAAAATCAAAGTGATCGGAATTGGATCAAAATTTACATGAAGGTTGCTTAGGACATGGGGAATAGATTTCGGGTGTCCAAGACTTGAAATGGCACCGGTTGCCAAGAAAACGGCAAAAAAGGCGGGAAAATCAAAGTGCTCGGATTTGGATGAAAATTTACAGGAAGGTTGCTTATGACATTTGGAATAGGTTCCGGTGTCCAAGACTCCAAAATGGCATCCGTTGCCATGGAAACGGCAAAACGGCGGGGAAATTGAAAGTGCTCAGAATTAAATGAAACTCAGTATGCAGGTTGCCTACGATGTGTGGAAGTGATTTTTAGCCAAGATTTCTGATTTGGGAGTTCGTTTGGGAGACTTTTAGATCAGCATCCTGATACAGTTATAAATTTTTATTATTACGCTTTCTTTCTTTCTTCTACCTTTTTTTGTCCGGCTTATTTCTCAATGACGCCTGGACAGAAATCATTCATATTTGGTACAAAGTTGGAATACTATCTGGAGGGGTACATGCAAGTAAAATTTTTTTCAAAGTCGCCGCCATTTCCAAGATGGCTACCAAAATACAAAAAAACCTAAATTCGTCCAATTTTAATTATTATTATTATTATTCTTCTTTCTTCCACCTCTTTTTGTCCAGGTATTTTCTCAATGATGCCTGGACAGAATTCAATCAAACTTGGTACAAAGTTGGATCACTATATTAAGTTGTGCTTTCAAAAAAAATTCTTCCAAAAGGCCGCCATTTTCAATATGGCCGCACGAATACGAAAAATTCGAATTCGGTTAAATTTCAACTAAAATTGATATTTTCTCAATGATGCATGGGCAGATTTCAATCATATTTGGCACAAAGTTTGATCACTATCTGGAACAGTTCATGCAAGAATTTTTTTTTCAAAATGGCCGTCATTTCCAAGATGGCCGCCATTTTACGTCAAAATTTGAACGTTGTCCAATTTCAACGAAAATTGATTTCTAGGTAGATTTTGACGCTGCGTACAAGATGGAAGCATCGAATTGGCTGCCAGGGGCGACATCAGGTATTGCTTGCAATTGCAAATCTAGTTGCTATTGCTTTTCTCTTTTATTTTCTTCCAATGATTTTTGTCCGGCTATTTTCTCTAAGATGCCTGAACAGAATCCATTGATACTTGGCACAAAGTTGAACCACCATGAAAAGATGTGCATGCACTAACAAAAATATTCAAATGGCTGTCATTTCCAAGATGGCTGCCATTTTAGTTAAAATATTGAGGATTCAATATATCAGGAACTGCTTGGCAGAATTTGTTCATATTTTGTATAAATGTTTAGTAAGATGAGAGAAAGGAATTCATGCGAAAAAAATTTTGCAAAATGTCCGCCTTATTCAAGATGGCCGCCAACATATGAAAAAAATTTTAATTTTGTCTGATTTGAAGGAAAACGGATTTCTAAGTAGATTTTGACAGTAAGGACAAGATTGAATCATCGACTTGGACGTCTTGGGCGACATCAGCTATAGCTTGCAGTTACAAATCTAGTCCATTTCTCAAATGCTTTTCATATTTTCAATTTATCTCCTTTCACCAAACAACTAACCCTAACCTAAGTTGCTATGACAACTTTTATTTTTTCTCTGTTTGTTTTTGAATTTGTTTTGTTTGATTTTGTTTGTTTTGTTTGATTTTGTTTGTTTTGTTTGTTTTGTTTGTTTTTTTTGTTTGTCTGTTTGTTTTTTATGTTTTTTTTTTGTTTTGTTAGATAGACAAATAAGTTTTTATTATTATATGTTACTTTGCTAACTGTGCTTTCTTAGATCTTCTACACGTATTCCTTTTTATTAGGCATTGAAAT
This sequence comes from Modiolus philippinarum, assembly GCA_002080025.1. Lineage (NCBI taxonomy): Eukaryota > Metazoa > Mollusca > Bivalvia > Mytilida > Modiolidae > Modiolus > Modiolus philippinarum. Next base: position 43,560 of record MJUU01012149.1, on the reverse strand, counting down.
AAACAAGATATTAACATATAAACATTTTATTTTCTCCGTCAAATAGGCAAACACGGGTCGAAAACCATCCACACGCTTCCTTTACAATTTAAAAACCTAAAGGTAATGAACAGTAATCAGTCATTATGACTCTTTTATCAAACACTAGTCTGTAATCTTTTTTCTGGTTGACGGTGAGTAGTTTGAAATTCAATATTGTCTATAATGATTTTGAAGCATTTTCACAGTCTTTACATTCTTGGTGACCATGTCCTTAATCGTATCAAAATTGATTAGATGACTGTTTTTGAAGTCCAGTGTTAATCTTTTTTACTTTACATACGGTTTTTATTTGATTTTGACTTTACATACGGTTGTTATTTGATTTTGACTTTACATACGGTTGTTATTTGATTTTATCCTGTAACTTAATATCGATAATTTTGAGGTCCACCAGTTACAAATTCGGATATTTGGTTTCCGTCTACTCCATCCGTGAAGTCTCCTAAATAATCTCCTAGTTCTGGTTTCCTTTCCCCAGGTTTGGAGGAAAACACGATAGAATCTGTGTCGGTGTATAGGGCTCGCCTGTCCAACTTCTCTATATATTTCAATCGAACATAAACAATCGTATATGCTGCAATGACCACATTGATTCGTCAAGTTTCCTCGATGATTTCATCTTTGAATCTGTATTTAATACTAGCCATGGTCTCACCCAAGAAACTTATACCCATGAGTTCGATTTTTCACTAATCAAGATATCCATATATTTTTTAAATTCGGTGCAATATTCCATGTTGAGCATGTTGGATCTTTGTCAAAATTTTCCCTAGAAACTATTTAACATGAGTTTTGCCAAGGCTTTCAGTCCGGGATTTTTCTTTATCTTCTCGTACGTTAGGTGAATCCCTTCTTTCTCATAGTATTATCTAATGTATCTCCATTTGTCGTCTTCAGTAAGGCACAAGTCGGGCCAACCACTGGCCTCTTGTTTCATTCTTACGAATGTGTTGATATATTCTGTAAAGAGTCCTTCCATTTTTGTGTTTGGATCATATTGTTCTATGTTTCCAAAATGCGAGACTTCGTATATATATGTTGAATGACATATCCTTTCTAATGCTTTCTTCAATTCATGACTAACCAACGTTCCTGTCGAGTCTCTTTCTTCATCTGTATGTTGACATGGTGTTTGTTGATTGGTTTCAGTACACGTTCTACACAAGGTGAACAATAACTTGTTGTTGATTTTGGCTGGTAACACCGGGATGTAAAGTCCTCTCGGTGGCAATACTTGGCATCCGATTAACCCTTCATATTTCTGGATATCATCGAATTGTTCAGTGATGATGTGTGGATGTCCTAAGGGATTTTTTCCGGTTTTGTTGAAGTAAGGATATAACGACGTGACATCGTAATAATTAATGCAATCGCCTTTAAACGTATCTTTATACATCTTAAAAGCTTCCGTTCGTCCTCCATGCGAAGCATCTCTAGGTTCTAAAGGGTTCACGTATTTCAAGGAATCAATGAAACGTTGTATGTATGGATCAATCTGTATGTCTTTATGGAACTCACATTCCCATTTTTCCACATAAGTATACCCTTGCTATTTAATATATCGTCTTTTTTCCAACGTGCGTTGATACAATTCTTCCATCGTCATATTATTCACTGGATTGACAGTAGCAGCATTATATCAACGTAAGCATCCATGATATTCAAACACATAATTGTCATAAAACCAATCCACTTTTTAGGGTTCAATTTGTTTCTCTCCACCATTACGCGCGTGCTGTATCTGTATATTGTTGACTGTAGAAATGCACTGTAACCACTCCATTGCTTTCAATGAATGTTTCTAATAAGGACGGTATCCGTGTGCGGGAATTATACCTATGGAATCCTGTTTTTAGAAAACATTGTACGGAAGACCTGGTTGCACGAAATATAAATGCAATCTTGAAAAGGGTCGATAGCTCCTTGATTCTGTACAGTTGTCATCTCAATGAATAATTCATGGAAAGTCAAACAGGCTTGTCTCAGTATATCCACATCCGAACGACAATAGCTCAGCAGTTCTTGTTGACAGTTAAACGTGGAATCAATATTTTCGTTGTATCATTTCCGGAACGCGACTCTGTCGTCGGCTTTCATTTTCCGGTTGATAAAACTTCATATGCGGTAAATGAATGAGGATGACAGTTTGATTTTTTTTGTATTGAATAAGTGCGGAAAATACCCCTTTCGCAGTTATGTCAGTCCAAACATTTTTGGTAGTTTGGATAAATCTGTAGGTAAAAACTTCATGGAATCGATCATCCGAATATTACAGGTTGGTATGGTGATGGTCATATTTTTATTTCCATTAGGGATCACTTCCGGTACTATTCCATGACGATCCAAGTAATTCAGAATAGGATAACTGTCGTATCTTTTGAAAATATGACAGATAACAGTAGCTCCATTGTTTTGTCCAGACAACAGTCATCGGTCGTTTTGTTTGGTTCCAGCGAACACGATTTCATTTTTCCACATTCCTCACACGTAATAATTTCATTAATGGCATTATTCAAACACTTTAAACATATTGTATGCGCAGCACACAAATTAGGATGGTGTTCCAATTTGATTTGTTTACAAATTGTTACATTTACCTGTTTCATCAGGTACATACCCTTGTTCACGCTGCACTAGATCCTCCTGTGTACATTAAAAGTCAAAGAAAATATACGTTTGATTATCCGATCGTTTGCAGGAAGCATAAAGCGCTGGTGTCCTTTTGGATAAAAATCTTTATACACCTGACAATATGCGTTTTCACAAGTATGACGTTTATTCAACTGTTTATTCACTATTTGTCCACACTTTTTACATTTGTAGTATCTGGTACATGTTGAATGTCCGGATGACGAGGATTGTTGATGTAAATTAAAACATACGCTACCTTGAAAATATCGTCCGCAATCTTCACAGGGAATCCATTTATCTTCGGTCCGGTCATGAATTTTATGACATCATGACATACGTTATTACACACGTGTTCTTCTGTGGTGTTAAATCCTTTATCACAGATATGGCAGTAATAACTGCGTGACAAAAACGCTGGCATACTGGTGATCACATCGTTGTGTTCATCGTGATGATAATCTTCTTCTCTGCTTCGGTGCCTTTATAAATTAAACTGTTGAATTGATCCTGACTCAAAACACAAGTCTGGTACTCTTTGAAAACATTCTGGAATTGTTTGATTTCTTCTAATGCTTATGTTGCAGAGCCCTCTATATGGGCACAGAAATTCCCTCCTTTTTTGAGTTCGTCCTCATTACAAATGAGGTATCAACAAAATATTTTACCAGGAATGCACTACGGGCTCCTCGTCAAAAGTGTCCTAGGATGCCCCGTTATACTACTTGCATGTCTATCAATAGGACAGCTTTAAACAATGTCGTCAATTTATTTATATATAGCATGTTTTTATTGAATTATTTGAAAGTATTGATCAACTCTCTATTGTACATTTGGTACTACTTTTTTGAAGATACATAATTTGCAGAAAATAGTAAATGTCTCCCATCATATACACGAATTTTTCGAATATATTTTCTATTTAGATCTGTTTAGTAATTTGTTCTCTTACTATTAGTATCAGGGTCGTATCAGCTTCTACGCATATTCATGGGTTATGGATTTAAAATGTTTTGATTTTATCTACACTGAAGGGACATATAAGTTGTAGAAATGGCCATATATGGAAAAGCTAAATTCACAGTAACTTCTGTATTTTGTTATCCATATAAATTTGCAGAACTTTGAAGAAGGGCTTAACAAGATTATGCCATTTTTACGAATGTTTTGCGAGTGCTGTATGATTTGTAACTAGCAAAGAATGAATGTGATTCTTTCCGAAAAGATACTTGTGGCATATGAAGTCATACAAGTTTTGTATGAGAGGAGCAGTCATTTATCCCTCGATCATTTTGTCAAATATAAATTATCAGAGACTCGAGTTCACCAAAGCGCTGAAAACATTTAGAAGCTAAAATTTGAAAAAAAGAATAATACTTTAAAAATTAGAATTTTTTTTTTTTTTGAGTTTTCTTATTATAAGTTGATTATATTAAATATAGAGGAAATTACCTAAATTTGAATTTTTTCGTCGCTTATTAAGGTTAGATTCTACTGAATAACAAATCCGGATAGCGTAACTTGGTACCGACACTAGCAAAAGCTAGCAGTAGGGTTAATTCTGTTTACAGGTACCTGGACCTCCCCTTTGTCTATCCCGTTTCCCTAAAGTATGATAAACATACAGTATTATGTGTGTATTTATTTGTATAAATGTATTTATGTGGCGGTACTATAATAAACTATTGAATCTGAATCTGAATCTTAAACTCGCTTGTATAATTATCATAGCTCATTTCCAAATTCTTTAATTCTGTTTTCAGCATTTCATTTTGAAAAGCAATCGAAATGTGTCGTCTGTTTTTGCGATTTACCCACAGTTACAACCAAAGTAAACTGGTGTGGGGACGCGCCCGGCAACTCTGTAGACGGAGCCCCTGAAAACCGATTCAGGTTCCAGGTTTGCGCTTTTAGATTGCAGAGACGGATTACAAATTGAATTGTAATTATTCAAACACAGTTGGAACATTTCATTATCTCTGAATGCCATTATGCAAAAGTTTCCATGCCTAAACTTATGGACCATTTATGAATCACACGAAAATACCATCTAAATGATGTCAATTAACTTAATTATGGAAAACATCAATGGTATTTTTTTTAATTACTGATTTGGCACAGACATGTTTAATCATCGCATTTATATTTAAGATATTAGTTTTTCAAATGCTCATATCAATTTACCAAGAGCACAGATTCTTTTGAGTCTCTTACAACATAAGATCACATAAAAATCTAAATGAACACATAACGGGAAATGGGGTAAATTAACAGAGACAAAATCCTACAAATAGAACATGTAACAGCGCTTTTGTTGTTGTCTTTATCTTAAAATAACAATTAAGCTTTCAGAAATGAGTAACCTTGCAGTAATTCCCATGCATACGATTTGTCAACGTATGTTTGTTCTGCCTAACAGAAGTTCCTTTGAAGTTACAGTAATTTTTCTGTCACACATCCGTTCTATTATTTTGTTAAGGGTTTTGTCCGATTACCCGCTTTTCAAATAAAATGAGGTAACTCCGGAAACCAATGTTGATATATGAAAATGTAAAGATTATTGAACAAATCCCCTTGTATGTTTGTAAAGGAATACTTAAAAGTTCGAAGTGCAACACCAAATTTTAAGGTTTATGATCTGGGTAAATATCTGCTCGAAATTCGAATTGAATTAATAATTATCTCTTTTTGGAAAAAAAATAATTTTGAATGAATTCAATCTTTGTAGTATTCTTTTCAGATAAATGATCGCACTGAGAACGAAAAAAATATTATAACTAAATGGATAAATTATATGAAAAAAATATTTAATTGCTTCTGGAATGAGTCGAACCATTATACATGTATCTCAATTTATATGATGAAAGTTTGACTACACCAATAACATGGTACAGAATACAAACTACTACGTTCAGGATCAAGCACAATTTGTACAGGTAATGTCTGCTATTGGATCTGCTGTCTCTCGTATTTGATTTTTTTTTCTGTCCCGCTGCCACTGAGTTAAAAGCTATCAGCCCGGAACAGTGGCGCATTTCACCTCTGTCTGATTTTAAATCTAGATCCACTTAAACGCTTCACACAAAAATTGTGTTATTTAATGGAATATTATTATTCTTCGCTAGAGTTCTATGTCTTTGTCTTTACAAACAATGATGTAAAGTAAATAGATCAAATATGAGACGTTACGTACAAATAATCCATGTATTTTCAATTAGGTTCTTGAAACTTTCAGTGAATTAAAAAAAGTATTTTCGCGGCAAGAATTGTTAAAAGAGAAAAGATGACAGGAAACACCTACAATGACTGAAAATTGCAACCAAACGCTTCAATCTACAACAGAACTGCACAAGAAAAACTCATTTGAAAGACAAAAGACAAAAAGAGAGCGGTATGTCTAATCCGATTTATGGGTACCCAAACATCCCCTTTCGCTATCCCACCTCCCTATAGTATACTTAACATGCGATTAACAGCGAATACATTTAGACTATTAACTACAAGACCACTGTCTTGGAAAAAGAAATGAAAGATTCAAAAAGTAATTTGGAAAGACGGGTCATGCTTACCTGCCTGCTAGACTCAGGAGCCTAGCGTGCTGGTAAATCACTACAAAAGAAAAGTAAACTCAAAAGTCAACGACGAGTTTAGTGGAGAATCTTCATATATTTCGGCAGAATTCGGCAGTATCAGTGAGAGGCTAGTAATTCATGTATCATTATACAACTGAATTTGACATACATTCGGTTCCTTCCAGTCTTTCGATTTATATCTGCAATAGGAATGATCGGTTCCTCGCATACCTAAACGTTAATGTGCTCGATCCGACGCCATGTTGATTACAGACGTTCGGAACTTTCAAGGAAAAAGTTCGGCGTTTTAATTCGTTTAATTCAAATATTGCAATTAATTTTTACGATGACAAGTTTCCACCAAATAATAATGAAATTAATTCTGATATAAATAATATATTTGAACAAACTGTCAAAACACATTCAAAATATTTGATATGTTTGTTGAAAATAATCGACGTGTATTCCAATGAAAATATACAAAATACATTAAAAATGATTACATGATCAGCAGTTGTCCAGATACCTTGTAAGGTCTCATGTTAAAAAATGGATAACAGGAAACACCTACAATGGCTGAAAATTATAATTACATGCAACAATTTGTAAGGGAACTACACACGAAAAACACGTATAAGACAAAAGACAAACGTAGACAACGAGAGGAAC
>MJUU01012149.1:0-35635 GCA_002080025.1 Modiolus philippinarum | reverse complement strand
AGCCTGGTTGACCAAAAATGGGCTACTTAAATAAGGGTTTGTTACCCATAACTTGAAGTCATCATTCAAGAAGTTTTACGGTCGCCACCACGATCGTTCCCTTTAAAGGCTTTAGATTGTTGTTTTTTCTACCGGATTTGACATGTTCAACATGGCGGGTGTCTTATAAGAAGCAGGAGATGTTTACTTTACCTGATCTAACCCATGGTTTTTAATTGGGTCCGTGTTGTCATGATCAACTTAATTTGTGTTTGTGTGTCTTCATTTTTCATTTCCGTATTATGTCTTTGTTTCTTTGTTTTTTTCCGATGTTGCCATTGACCTTGGATTATTCGTTTTCAACATCGGTTCTCACTTACTTTACTATGGTGACTTCAATATGGAGAAGAACAACAAAAGCTCCATTTTCTTACGCTTACAATATATTCGAAGGGATTTTGTTCCTTAAACAAACAATAAAATGATATGGAGTAAATGCACACGAGACAAAGTCTCTACAAATACATGGTAGAACCAAGCAAAGGAACAACGCTTTTGTAAATATCATAACCTTTCGTTTGTTCACCCTAAAATATTTACAAAACAAAAAATTGAAATATTGCCATTTTTATTTTGAAAGCAAGAAACACAATTACAGTACACAGTACTTCAAAAGGGATGTCATTTAGATACAGATTACACATATCAATTTCTTTCACTAATTTTTCATCAAAGCATTGTCTTCTAATTTTCTCTCTTTGAAAACGTGTTCTTCTGAACAACTGTATTAATTTGGGTTTTAAGAAAACTAGACGCATGAATTCAATAGGGGTCTTAAGCAATTCTCCACACAGTAGGGAAACTGTTTTAAATATCTAATTGTTTGCTTGCTGCTTGCTCAATTATGAATATTTGGCTTATATTCAGTTGCGAAACATTGACATTTAACCTTAAGTTAAATGTATTATCTGTTTTGTCAGTTTCTCTCTTTTGACACACACGTACAGCACTTCAAATACAGTAGTCCATTCATTTTGTTACCTATCATTTTCCGTAACTGTTCACTTAGTACAACATATATAATGATATTTGACGCTGCCCCTAAATTCATCAGGAAGGGCCTATAGGTTGCAACTATATCATTCCAAACCACTGAATCATCCGGTCTGTCATCATAAGCCATTTTGACAAACATATATATTTGAAATACTTCTGATAATATAAAAATGGCACATACAGCTACAACCATAATGGCCGACCTTTGGAGTTTTTGACGTGTACTAGGTGCATCAGTCCATGGTAAGTTTCTGCGAAGGCATGTAATTTTACAAAAGATATACAGTGTACTAGCTATAACGATAATTACAGTTATTAAATACACCAATATTAATGTTTTATGTTCATTTCTACCAGTCGACAATTCTGCTAATTCTGGTCGATACTGCATACAGCAAAAATTATCCAAACTGTATGATTTATAATTTGTTTTAATACCATCAAAAAATAGATGGAGAAGTGAGACACCTATCATAATTAGAGCTGATACTATGACTGATACTTTCTTGTTCAGTCTCTGTTTACTCCATAATGGGAACATAATGCATAGAGTTTTCTGTAAGGATAGGCTTGCTGTTAACAGAACAGACACGAGATGGAATGTAAACGACAAACGATCAAGTATTGGAATGAATGAACACAAAGAATAAGGTAGATGTCGCATTGTTGGAGTTATAACCTCATTAAGTGTAGCAGAAATAAGAATTTGTGGTGTTATGCCGCATACTGTCGCTATCCAGTCTGAAAATGCAAGGAAAGACAATAGAATTGTGACAGGTGACAAGTTGTTTCTTCTGGTAAAAGTTGCAATAATAAATGTATTGACTAGCGTCATTTCCACAATCAGAACTATTTGGAATATAAAAGACCATGTTTCCGATACGCTATGTGCTACCGGAATAAAGCATTTGAATTCAAAATGAGCAGTGCAGTTACTCTTCTTAACCACTTGAGAAATATCGGCAACACTATATGTGCTTGTCCCATATAATTGCTCAATAGATTTCTTTGCACAGGATAACTGCTTAAAAGTAACCATCATATATGTGTCGTCTACCATTCCATAAAAGGCATACGACATTTTGTTAATCGCCTTTAGTGTGTAAAGGAAAAATCCATATTCGTTAATAAACCTCAAATGCCGTTTACAATTCATTTTGTGTGTTTCCAAAAAAGAATAAATATCACTTTTTGCTGTATTATTCTCTTCCGTTTCCACAAATTCTTCAAATGACTGAGTACATTGTTTGTCAACAAAAAATGACCCTGATTCTGGAAAAACTTGAAACGGTATCACGCCATGGTATTTCTCTGAGAGTAAAAGGCCATCTGGAATATGAGTGCATATTTTTGTGGAAATGCACTGATGTTTTGTTAAAAAATTCTGAATATCTGTACTGGATAAATAAAATTTATTTCGAACAAAGAGTTCATTTATACAGCCACTGTTATTTATATGCAGAAATAAAAAGTCAAAGTTTTCAGCGTTGGTAAGCCGAGCTAAATAAGATGTGTTAACTTTGATAATTGTGAGTTTAAAATATTGGTTAAGTGGTAGTATAGAACTGTTACTCGCATGTTCGCAAAAATCCGTCTTCACGCTTGCTATTGCTTCGTGAATGAAAACAAAAATAAGCAGTCTAACGATACACTTATGGTCCATATTAGTTACTTTAAAACTGACGTGTTTTACACAAGTTGTTGTTTTTTGGATTGTATTTTTTCGTAAAATGATTTTTTATACCTTTGAAGCGGTTTATATACACGCAGCTGCCAATTAAATAATCAAATAAAGTTGTGATCAGGCATCTGATAAATGATACAAATTTGGAATATGGAATTATTTTGTCATCTGTAAATCATTAGGATATGCCATTTAGATATTGCTTTTCAACAATAACCTTTAAATGAACTGTCAACAGTCTAGCTCCGAAGTAGGGAAAATAATGCCAACTCAGTGAGATTAATGTACAAACTACAGCCAGCAAGATAAGTTTCAATGCGACAATTACTATAATGGACTGGTAAAATGGTAAATTCGTTTTGGAATGACATCATATATCACCAGTGCAAAGGAGTAGGGGCGTGTAACAACCCGGTTTGTAATAAAAACGAACTTTGTAATAAAAAAATATCTTTCAAATATTTTTCTTTTTTAACACTAGGTATATAATTTAGCATTACTGAACATGAATACATGCAAAACTATTCATTTTTCATGGGTTTTGGGTTATTTTGATTATCAGAGAATTTTATTGCAAACTGGGTTGAGTGATCCAACCCACTTTGTAATAAACAAGCACAATGTAATAACCCACTTCGTAATAAAAATTAAAACCGCAGTTTTCATATACCATGTACTTCAATTATATTATTAAGCATTACTGAACATTATTAACCAACTAGATATGCCTATTTATTATCAAGGCGACATTTTCGCAGCCGGTTACTACGAGATCTAAAGCTGGGCCATTACAGCCAAAAATAGGGCACTATAACAGGGCCATTATTGATCACGTGACACAGAAGTTTATTATGAGATTTAAAGACAAAATGCTTTCTGTTCATACCACTATTTACTTTTTATCAATTTTACCCGATGTAGTTTTATGTTCATGAAATAGACTATATTATTTTTGTACTTCAGCGGTAAACCCTAATACAGCTGTATGGAGAAATTTTTTTTTGTTTCAAATATTTGACCCTACTTGTGACCACTCAATTTAATCATCTCATCACAAGGCATAAAAAAATAAACCCTTTTTTCTTGATTTTTTCCATAAAGTTTTTTTGTCCATTTGTGTAAATCCTAATACAGCTGTATGCAGAAACTTTTTTGTCTCAGATATTTGACCCTACTTGTGACCTCTTGTTTTACTCATCTCATCACAAGGGATTCGAAGATACATCATTCCTTTATTTTTAAAATAAAGTTTTTTTGCCAAAATATTATATAGCAACTTTTTTGTTTCAGATATGACATCCCACAAAGGACTTTTCATGTAAAAAAAAGACGAATTTCCAAAAATTGTTTTATATCAAAAAGAAAGGAAATGGGGTAAATGTCAAGGAGACAACATCCCATATCCAGGTTAAAACAAAGCATCTAGGGGTCACCGTACGGTCTTCAACACAGTGAAACACCATATAGCAAGCCCTAAATGACCCCAAAAGGGTAAACGTGAATAAATCAATGGAAACAAACCACATCCAACAACCCAGATATCAATAAACTAAAATTTTATAAGTAGACAATGACAAGCCAATGACCAACATATTCCTGACTTGGGACAGGCGCAAAAATTGCGGTGGGGTTAAACTCGTTTTCTTGGATCCAAACCCTCCCCCTATGTGTGGTGAATGGCTAAAAAAATACACAAAAAGACTCACAATAAAAATCAAACTAGAAAAAGTTCAACTTATTAAGACGAGTACCCTTACAATGAAGTACATAAAACATGGGGACAATACAAACAGGTACTGTCCGGACAAATGCTCGCAGTTACTGACAGCTAGCTAAGGACATAATTTCCGTTGACTATGATATCCAGCCTTCTTACATATGAAACTTCAATTGAAATACTTCTAAATAGATTTGGTATAACAACATCATCAATTATGAAAGAAAAGCATGATATTGTGCAATGCCAAATACTGCCAATATGAAAAATTGTTTAAATTTAGTTACGGTGTAAAGCATTTAGGAGATATTCAATATTTTTGCCAACAAAAACCAGAAGTAAAGATTTAACAACAATGCTGTATTTATATCCTTTATGAATAAGTTTGTTCAACGGATTAATAAGTTTGGAAGGACAATTTTTGAATTTATGCACTTTGTAAATGATATTGCCATAGTAGTTTGGATGTGAAATGCCCTGATGAATAAGAGCCCTGCATGTAGAACCAAATTTTCTTCATAAGTCAATGTATCTATAATAAAATTTAGAGAATGTTTTTATCAATTTATGATATCTAAACCCTTGATGCAGAAGTTTTTCAGTGAGACAAAGATGTCGGTCGTTGAAGTCAGAAACATCAATACATACTCGTGCATATCGAACAAATTGTGAAATGTAGACCCCGTAAGAAGGGGCTTACGGAACATCGCCATCGAGATGGGGAAAATTGACTATAGAGAAGGAAAAATCGTCTCTATTATCATAAACCTTAGTGTTTAACTTTCCTTGATTTATTGAAATATCAAGATCAAGAAAAGGACTATAATCATTACTGCTATTGGATTTATTTAAAGTAGGTTCTGCAGGGTAAATTTCATCTGTAAATTTAGAAAATTCATGATTATTCAAAGCCAAATATCGTCCAAATATCAATATGTATTGTTAAATTTATCCATTAAGTGCTGTTTAGAAGGGTCTTTTTATATACATAACATTCACTTATCAAACTATCTAAGATCATCAATTTGGTTAATAAAAGTTTTAAGAAATGGGTCTTTTAATAATAACCCCGTTATGTGTCCTCGGTCTGTAATAATGACCTTCGGATGCTGTAATGGCCGAAAGCGTTGCCTTGTGCCATTACAGCTATCCTCAAGCCATTATTATAGACCTCGAACACACAACAGGGCCATTATGGAAATATCAATTTATTAATACTATATGAATACATGCAAAACTATTCATTTATCAGGGGATTTTGTTATTTTGTTCATAAGAGAATTTTATTGCAAACTGGATTGAGTGATCCAACCCACTTTGTAATAAAGAAACACAACGTAATAACCAACTTTGTAATAAAAAATTAAAATCTAGTTTACATATATCATGTACTTCAATTAAATGATTTAGCATTACTGAACATGAATATATGCAAAACTATTCATTTATCATAGGGTTTAGGTTAGTTGTTTCATTGAATTGTATTGCAAACTGGTTGAGTGATCCAACCCACTTTGTAATAAACAAACACAATGTAATAACCCACTTTGTAATAAAAAATTAAGACCGTATCATGTACTTCAATTATATAATTTAGCATCACTGACCATCAAAATATGCAAACTATTCATGTATCATGGGTATTTGTTTATTTTAATATCAGAGAATTTTATTGCAAACTGGGTTGAGTTATCCAACCCACTTTGTAATAAACTAACACAATGTAATAACACACTTTGTTATAAAAAATTAAAACCATAGTTTATTTATATCATGTACTTCAATTATATAATTTTGCATAACTGAACATGAATATAAGCAAAACTATTCACGTATCATGGGTTTTTTGGTTATTTTGTTTATCATAGAATTTTATGCAAACTGGGTTTAGTGACCTTTCCCATTTTGTAATTTATAAAAAGATAAGAGATTTACAAAAAAAATTCTTTTCAAAATTTCACCACGATACTGTTTGAGGGTTAGAGAAGTAACATGTATCTTGGATTTCATTGGTTTTTGTCTAAGGGTTAGAAAATGACATTAACCAATCCGCTACCAAACAGACTTTCAAAACGCTTTATGCCTTACTGATATTGTGACGGGTGTCGCTAGCGGGGCAGGACATGCTTACCCTTCCGGAGCACCTGATGTCACTCCCGGTTTTCATGGGAGTTCACACTATGAGTGCCTTAGTTCTTAATGTTATCTTTTTATTTCCGTGCATTGTAGCTGTCTCACGTCCTAGTTTTGTCTTTGTTTTATCTGTTTTTGCCGTTTTTGCCATGTCTTTGGACTTCGATTTTTGTAGGCATCGCTTCCCTTGTTCCTTCGGTATTCTACTGCCGTTGTTTTATAACCAGAATGTTATGACATATTTTGCAGTTAAAAATTTAAACCGCAATTTTTAAATATCTTGTACTTTAATTGACAGTTATTGAAGATAGAAACCAGAAAAAATAATCATAAAACTTATTTGAACAAATTAAACTATGACTGTATGTGAAGTCCCTGGAAACACTTGCCTTGTTTGTTTAAACCTCACACCCGCAGAGTTTACTTTGGATCTTACGGACTGTAATCACCCGACCAGCAGCGTTAAAGGTCCTGGTACCCAATTTCCTTGTCTGTTCAAGGACAAGCCCGGAGTGTCTACTTTTGATCTTATGGAATGGCATCACCCATCGAGCTGAGACGCAAACTCGGACTACCGATTGACCACAAGACAGACGTTTTGCGGCCCTGGGATCGGTGATCTAAGACTTCTTTGCTTATCCGTGCTGAAACTACTATCGGGAGGTTAGTTCTGCGATGACGTCGTCTTTTAACTTCTATAAAGCATTGTTGATAAGTTTGGAACCAGTATGAACATCTCCTGAAAACCCTACCATCAGAGCCATATCCACTACAATCTGAACACAGATTTCAATTGCATCGTCAACTTCTAGCATCCGCAGAAGAGCATGAACCGTAACTAAGAGATGCATGGCAAGTCGCTGCAGAAGTTGGAAGAGAAAATGCAACAATTAATGGGGATTAAATCAATCCATGCGAGCAACACAGAGAGATTGGACTGCATCAATACCAACGGAGGCCGGATAAGTGTGGACCTAGATATGCAGGATCATACAAACTCAAATCTACCGGAGCGGACTCAAGCGGACGAGCTGGTCACTAAGGGCTGGTATGCAATAAAATTGCAAGAGCTAGTAGTGAATATGCAGACAAGGACTAACGCACTAGAAGAGAAGGTCCGGTCCATTTGATCTGAGCGACACCTCAAAATTTATGGTGTAGTGGAGTCTGGATGAGAAGCGAATGAAGCAATATCGAAGAAAATAATACAGCTTCACCAAAACATCAATCCAACTACCCCGACTAAAGATAAAGTAGCAGTAGATTCCATTGCATCACTCAATTGATTATTCATAGCTTTTGTTTTCTGTCAAGGGCCATAGGGTATTGTAGGCTGTATTGCTTGACCCAGGAATTGAACGATGCAGGGTAGCCCTGTCACTTGAAAGAGGTCTCCTTGCTCCCATCCTTGGTACATCGCCGTATGACCTTTTCGATTGAAAGACGCCTTGGTCAGTGCCTTGTAGCTCGGTCTCTAAAAAGACTCTTCTGTCTCCTGACCGTTGTAGGCCTTGAAGGCCATAGTTTTCCGGTCGGATAATCATTACCTACGACATATGGCAAAATGAAGGTCGGTTTGCTACGACCGCTATTTTAAAACAATATGGGCGACTTAATTGTAATGCAATAGTAAGGGAGGGCTTGATAATAAAAAACTAAATTTCACTCAATGAATTATGTGTGGGCAATTTCTCTTTTCTTAAATTTACCCCTACACCGGTTTTGAATTCTTGGGGCGAATTTGGCGTTTGAACTCAATAAACTGGAGGTTCCTGGCAATATTCTTAAAATGAAGCACTTTACTTTATATTCCTAACTAGATTTTGTCAAAAACCTGAAATTTGGAGGCCGTTCCTTCGAAATTGGGCCACTGAATACAAACTCTCTTTTCCTGTAATGCCACTTCCGGATAAAAAGTTCCGGTAAATATACTTTGTTTTTGGTTCTGTTTCAAAGTGTAGGTTCCTGAAAGCTACAAAAAAAACGTGTTTTTTCATATTTTCTTACTTTGACTCCATTTTCTTGGCGTGAAGTGGAAAGTCAGTCTAAATACAAACACATATACCCTCTGCAGAAACTTGTCTTGTCGTCTGCACCGGTGTCCTAATTTTGTAAACAAGCGATCATGTGATCATATTTGGAATGTGAATGTAAATTAATTATTTACAAATTGTATGTTGACCCGGGATGTTTAGGTCTTCGGAAATTGATTCTAAAATTATGCATTGTGACGTCATCAACGTCATGAATAATTCATGACCTGATGAATAAAAAAGTGACCCTGATTTTGCCATATGAGACGTCTAGGATTTCCTCTTGCCAGGGAGGAGAGTATCCATGTATTTTTTCTTCGGAATTCGGACCTCATCTCCGGGCTTACATCGTGGGCTCTGTATAGGTGCATGTGAGATCTCCGCAAAGATTTTGGCATACTTTGTTATGGTGCTCCTTTTGGTGGGCAGTGTGGTGCTCATCTGAAAGGATCGATGCTTGTTGGTATTATATTGCCGGACGAGGTCCTCTAAGATGGGTAAGTAGGTGCGTGTGGTATTGGTCGAAAGGTAATAAAACATCCTCGACATCATCGTGCAATTTAAGCGCTCATCAATGCTCGATATTTCCTCATTTTCCGTTGGGTTAAACTCAGTCCTATGTTAACGGAGCGGCACCTTTACTTCCTTGTACAAAATTGGGTATCATGCTCGCTCCATAATTTTTGAGGCATGCTATCCTTAAAGACGGTTTAAATGCATCATGCACCGTGACACCAGTCTTATCCTCCAGTAATACCAGCAAGCAATACTTGAAAAAAGACGTCGATGATGATGAAGAGAAATGTTTTGCCTTTGTTGTCGCGGGCAAAGATACTAACACTAGAGATCAGCGGTCAAGGTTTCGTCCACCACCATCAAGATGGTAATATGCCAGACCCAAGCTGCGAGCTCTACCCGACTGATAAAAATATGATGGTCTTGGAAAATTTGATATTGAGCAAGCAAAACAAATGCGAGGACTACGTGCGTGGTAGCCACAACAACGTCGATTGATTCTACCTCTGGTAGATCTGCCCTGACAGATCATATGGAATCATGCCGACTTCAGGATGATCAAAATATCGATTCCTATATCCACAGTAAATACTGACCTATTGGTCGACCAATTCAAGACCTTGTTCAACCGATGCTCGTCTTAAACTCATTGATATGTGACAATGGACTTGACAAGCCATTAAGTCGATTGCAAGTAACAACGTGAACCCTCTTGACCAATCTTTTTGAACGACAGATCACTTGGAGATACATGTATCTACCTGCGGCATCATCCCCTCAAGCAATTTGAGGAAAGCGAGTGATGCTGGTGCACACTAGATCATCATAGTATGTTGGGAAAAAGTGGTGATCTTTGCAAGACCTGCATCTCACAGTGATGACAAGCCAATCCTGATGAATCAGGTGAATGCCAGTGTTTGCACCTTGGGTAGAGATAGCGATAGACCCGTCCTCAAACCTTACCCTCTTACGGTAAAAAAGTGTCGAGGGACATCTATGCCGGCTTCCTTACTCAACGTGACAGGACATTTGAAAAGAAAGCTCCAAACTATGGCTGAAGGTACGCTGTCAGGAAATGTGCAAGACTGGGAAAGTCTCTATGAAAACCTGCCTAGGAGAAGCTAACGCCTGTTACCTACCTAAACGCACAATCCTTAAACGTTCTCACTATCGCCCTCTCTATTGCTCATCACTTTCAAATCGCTAATAGCCCCATTCAATCGCAATTTCAATCGTCATTGCTCCCTAATCAGAAATAATTTCACTCAATTGCAACTTCAATTGCTCATTGCTCCTTCGACCGTTCCCTATATTTCCAAATGTTTCTTTCATCGCTCCTTCCTCCTATCATCTCAAACCAAGAGTGTATCACCTTGGTAGCTAAGTATGACCGGTGATTTGGAGGTTGTCATTTCGGATGCTACTGAGTATCCAAAGAAGCCTAGTCTATATAAATAACCTTCAAGATCACGAGCAACGATCAGTGCACGACATGAAGCAAAATATCAAAGCATGTCAGGCGACTGAGCGCTTGCAGAAGCTGGGGGTCAGTCAAGACCTAAGCAAATTCAACAAGCCCATAGTGGAAGCCGAACACAAAGCTGGCATGCAAATTACCAAAAGTTTACCACCATCTCCGAAACCGCCAACTCAGGCATCTGCCTTGCTCTCTCCTGAAAGTTTTGGAAACCTGCGTCCTATCACATGGAATCCAGGCACAATGCTTGTACCGAGGATCGACGCAGCGCCACCTCCAACTGATCATGAGCAATGAGTACGATCATAGCTTTTGGCTGCGATCAGAAAGGGTTATTTTGATCTGAAAAGCTCCTGTCACCTTTGACCTCCAGCTATATAAGGGGGCATCCTAAGCACGGGAGCTCATTTTCTTTTATTTTGATATGGACGTCCTGGAGGCTTACTGTAATATCCTGAAAAAGACCCATGTAATCTATCAAAATAACGATTGCATATCCAAAGCTCCAAGTCCAACAAGAGCTACAAGTTGAAACACATCCTATACCATTTGTTTTAGGATGCTAAAAAGAGGGAATTGGGACTATTTCTCCCAACAGGCTAGACGAAGCTTACCGAGGTATTAGATTATTGCGCCTAGTCATACAAGGATGTGAAAAACTGGTGTTTGCATTGAGATTGTAGTCATCCGCAACGCCCTTCGAAGTTGGAGGTAAATCGTAACCTGCAGTTGCAAGTGACTACATCGCAACATTTTCAATAAATAAAGATGCAAATCACGAAACAAAGTTACCGACACAAGTACGTTATGGGTGGACGAGAACATTCTGACACGATAATGAGTCAACTCAGACGCGTTTCTACATATACAACTGCCAAGACTCTGGGAAAACTGCCTCCTTCACCCCCAGAAATGCGGCCATCAAGGGAGTGAATAAAGGTGCAACCAAGGCCTTGGATCACCTGGTAAGCAAGATCCCCTCGAAGTCCAGGCTTAGACTTCCACCGAAAGCATCCCATCGAAGCATGAGGGCAATATTCGTAACCTCATCGCCGGTATCGCAAGCGTGCATACCGATAGATAATTGACTTAGATTTAAAATCTTCATGAGGACTTACTATTTGACGAAAGTATCCAGGAGTAAGACTACCACGAGTACGAGCCTATCACCGGAACCCAGATGAATATATCTGGTACCGAGATCCAACACGGCATCGAGACAAAGGACCTTTTCGTTCACACGGCTGAGAGCTAGTTCTTATCGAATGGTCGCCTCCTCGCCTCTCTCGTCAATAATGCGAAACTCCACCCTTTCAATTTAATCAGCTACAAACTATCAGGACAAACAATCGAGCACTTAAGTCATCCTTCAGTCACCAGCCCTATCCTTGCTCTCCTCATGTGTCCCGGCAATTTCTCAAAAATCTCAATATCTTTTGCTTTACCCAGGAATACGATAAGCTTATATGAGGATTGAAGCATAAGCTCTCTCTTGTATGCACATCGGACAATGGCGCCATCTTTCGAGACAATGATAATATCAAATTGCTGGCAAGTTAGTGCCAGCAAGCTGTCCTATGTTGTCGCCCCCGTCCCCGCCCGGTCATACCGTATACATGCAGTATTTTTTATATTTTTTTTTGTCTATGTTCGTTCTCTTGACTTATTTGCTTCAACAATGGTTCTTATCCCGAAGAGAGAACTGCCAACAATTTGGCAACGGTAGCAATTTTGACAATTCTGAGCCCCAAAGACATTTCTATGGATGCAAGGCAACCTTCAAGTCAAGTTTTACTAAATATGAGGCACATTAAATTTTTCCGTCTTTGATTCAATTGACATCGCAGGCATTTTTCGGGACAAAGATATTCAAAAACTCGTTTCCGTCTATTATGGCAACCAAGACATGCCTTCTCTTACAAAAAGCCTACTAGAAGATTTTTTTTTTCAATTTTTCTTCTATAAATTTCGAGAAGAACTACCCCATCAGCTGAGACTGTTGCACGCGTTCATATAGATATGACCCTTCATGACATATAATAACAGGGAACTTAATCGCAGAAAAGAGGTTGGAATTTTTTTTAGAAAGGGTCCTAAATATCGCCAACCTTCGACAATAAACTGGCAAGTATGTTTTGATTATATTAAGGACACAGTATTAATTATTGTGTAAAATGGTGCGAACGAGAAAGTGCAGACGAACATGCACTTACAGGAATATGTTCAAAGGCAAAAAGTACAGAGTAGTGAGTTTCATATCCAAGGCCCTATAGGGTCTATGTTAAAGTCTCCCAAACTTCCCTTCGAAATTATCGATTGCCTTAATTAATCGATTTTCAGTTTTTTTGGGAACTAGTTCTGTTTGCAAAAACTGTCATTCCGTTTACCTGTATACAGACATTGAGCAGGATATTTAAATCTGTCCATTAAACATATTTATAGTTGGGTCTAACGCTTAAAGCTCAACCCCTTCCCAGTTATTTCTGCCATTTTGTATAATGTCTTCAGCCCGTCTTCCAGCGACTTGAATGTAGATCACCGTAAAAGTAGTGTGGCGGTGTGAAAGTGGTCGGACGCTGGAAGATATTTTGTTATCTCTTAAACCTATAATCCCTAGAATACCCGTTTGTGACTCAACTTACCAACCTAATTTTACCTAAGACCTTACCCTAACACAGGTCATTATGTTTAATTTACTCATTATCTACATTTTTGTTTTGTATTGTTCCATTAATCCGGAAGCTATTTAAGGGCGTTATAGTGTCAGAAATTCCGTAACTAGAATTTAAATGATGTTCTTTTGTTTTGAAGAACTTTGCTAGTAAAACAACATTAGCAAATAATTTTGAAAGTGCATGTAAGAATTTTTGAGATATGAAACGTCAAAATTTTGGCGGAAACAGTTCTCTTTGGAGTTATCCTTCAATTTCAATTAGCTGTTTATATGCTTTAAAATATTTGAAAATATAATTGAAAGTCTATTAAAATTTAAACATTGTCTATTTTATGCATTTTAAAGTGAATATGACCAAGCAAATATGATCCATGTATAAAACAATTTAACCCTGTTTGAATGGGTAAAACCCGAAGATATCGAATGCTTCTGAAATCTGATGCTCATACTCCCTTAATTGTATTTCCTGCGCTTGATATTCCGCGCTTTTGTGGTTTGAGTTATCTCCCTATGTTTTCTGTATCTAAATGCTTTTCTTGTTTTAGCCAATAAATAAATAACTTGATAATAGATACATATTTTATTTGCTCCGTCATGAAGCAGTAATGGGTTTTGAATGGGTGGGGGGTTCCTTTAAAAAAAAATTAAAAAAAAATAGTTAATGAAAACTCTTGTGATGTCTTTTCTTTCATCCCCCTCTTCCTTTAAGGCCCAGTCATCCTCTCCCTTCAAATTCCCTAGATGAGCACGCGAGCAGTGAAAATGAGAAGCGTGATCAGCGAATTGAGCATGTTAGCATACCTTTAAACAGCGAATTTGTTGCTTTTCCCACCACACAGCAGCAGCAGCAATTTTCCCGAGATGAGCACACGAGCAGTGAAATAAGCACTTGATCATACCCTTAAACAGCGAAGTTGTCGCATTTCCCACCACAAGATACAAGGCAATTTTCACCACCACCGCTGATGAGCACTCTAGCAGCGAAATAAGCAGGTGAGCATACCTTTACATAACGAAATTACGACTTTTACTATCACATAACAGCAGCGGCAGCAGCAGCAACATTCCTATGCTGTACACGCTAGCAGTGGAAAAAGAGCAGCGCAATAATTAGGTTAATATACCTTTAAACAGCGAAATTACCTTTGAACAGCGGCTGCAGCAGAAGCAGCAATTTTCCTGAGATGATCACGCGAGCAGCGAAACGAGCACACGAGCAGTGAAATGAACTCGCGAACAGCGACATTCAGTTGACTGTATTTAAAGCTTTGTTCTGTAAAATATCGTCATTCGTACTTCCAATCCAGAGAAAAGATGACGTCGATAATGTATCACATCGAAATTTGTGAATACAGGACCAATCTTCACTTCAATATCGTTCTCCATTAGAAACACGACATGGGAGATGCCTCACCGCGTGGTCCAACGTATCAGACGAAAGCAATCACTCTTACGAATCTGCATATATCCACAGAGAAAGTAACGACTCTAATACATGAGAAGAGTTCACAGAAGAAAGCACTGGTGATTAAGATGACCAAGAGTCTCCATGACACCTGATCGTGAATCAAGCATTTGACAAACTCGAACCAGAATACATCAAGGAAGTAGAAGATTTGATAGAAGAAGGACACGACTAAAAAGGCTCGTTTAGCCACATATGAAGACATGAATAAACTTTTTAGACATTATATGTGAAAACAATACCTGGAAACGTGTTCAATGTTCTGTCTTTTACAAGTTCGGGGATATGGGCACCCTAAAAACTGTGGAATTTCCAAAAATACAATTTTTTTCTTAGACCAGAAAACCACACCTGAAAACGGTGTTCTGGATGCAGCATTTCAACAAAGATCCAATTCACAAAAAGAATAGAGATACGGCCAAACGTTTAAGAGATGAAGAATACAACGACACTAGGGAATCTTGGCAAAATGCAGTGAAGAAAAGTATATATATGTTCGATGACGTATTGGACAGATTCGAACCACAACCAATTGAGTACAGCAAAGACTTGATTTATAAGTCACGGAAGAAAAAGGGGGATGGGGTAATGCGGCCTATCCATAGGGTAGCAAGTCACAAGCCTCTATAAAATACATACTAAAATTCCCCAAATGACCTACTTGTCAAAATGCATGAACCTCTATTACACCCATACCATAAGAGATAGGGCTTCAAAATACCACCATTCAACTTAAATGGTCAAAATTACCCCGAATACAAAAAAACATCGCTATAGTACTTGACAGGGTTGGGGTCATTACTTCGCAAATATAGTTAATTAAATTAACATTACATTAGAAAAATGACCATTACATAACCTTTACACATTTCTTTTGGAGATCTTTTGCATAAAACGAAAATTTTGAAATGCTGTAAAAATATTTCAAATAGTAACCCTGACGTATTGAGGGACAGTTAAGAACACTGAAGTCGATGATTGGACACTTCGAAAGTATACTCAATTTTGAGAAATTAAAAAATTTATATGATACAATAAAATTGTATAGTTTTTAGTCTAGCTTTTTACGAAAGGATATGGAGTAAATGAACATGAGACCATAACACATATTTTAACTCCAACTGCAATACTTTTAATGAGCTGTATGGCCATTTCGGAAATTTATTCTTCATCAGCAGCACTAGAACACAAACAAAGGAAATCCATAATTTCAAAAAATGTTAAAATGCATAAAACCAAACGAAATCCGAATAATCAGTAATATAAAATATAGTTAAGGACAAAACTACGATGGAGGGAGTTAATCCTTCGGTTTTGAATTTACATGAATTTAAATAATAGTAATTGAACAAAGTGTACACATGAGATATCATCTCATGTACAAATACACCATATCTAAGAAAAATAAAGAGCTTACATCTCTACCACGGGGAATTGCTTTACCAACTCCACACTGCAATAAGACAAACTGCTGTATTAAATATTTTATGAATGACTAAATACCGAAGTTACTGTGAATTTAAATTCTGCATATGCGCATTTCGACAACTTATGTCTCATCAGTGCAGATAAAATCTAAACGTTTGGAAGACCATTAAGTCAAAGATGTTTAAAAACTCATAGAAAACAAATAACCAATATGGTCTAAATGTAAAGCCAAAATCAGCTAAGGACAGAGCATTGCATGAGGGAGATATTCCTTAGTTTTCAACAAGATTTACAAAAAAATAGATATTGTAAGGTTTCAAATAGAATCGGCTTTCGGGTCAGCACCGAGGTACTGACTACTGGGCTGGTGAATACCCTCGGGGACTTACAGTCCACCAGCAGTGGCATCGACCCAGTGGTAACAAATGACTAAATACCGAAGTTACATATCCGAAAGGATATGGAGTAAAGGAACATGAGACCATAACACATATGTTAACTCCAACTGCAATAATTTTTTAATGAGCTGTATGACCATTTCGGAAATTTATTCCACATCAGCAGCGCTAGCTTTGTCTAAAAAAATGAATATTTCACACAATATACATTGTATCTAGTGAAAATAATCAGAATACCTTAGTTTTGATAGGGGGATCTAATGTTTAATTTGGTTTATCAATATAAGTGGATATGAAAATCTAGTAAATTTTGGAAATTAAAAAAGCACTTTTTGAGAATCCTGAAGATACTTTCTAAAAAGAAATAGCTTTTATTTCTATACAGATCAATTAAAAAACACAGAAAAAGAGAATAATTGTTTTCACTGTCATTTTCTTTAAAAGTTATTCTATCAGTCATGTCAATCATTATTTAAAATGTTAAATTAACTTGATTGAACAGATCAAAGATCATTTGAGTAAAATGAAAATATAGGTCAACATTAACAAACATCCAAATGATTGTATAAAAGTTTTATAAAAACATATTTTACATATCTTATAAAAAAACTAATTCAGTGGTACGAAATGATTGTAGAATGTTTAATGAATTTTATATGAACAAAAAAATGATTAATAAGGTATATAATTTATACATATGTCTAAAAATGTGTTTTAAAAATAAGAAATGAATATAAATCAAAGGTGAATAATATATTATTTTCTTAATATTTGATCATATTCTGAAAAATAATTAATAAATATTTTTTCAATTGATTTTTGAAGAGGTGCATTTGTTATTTATGAAATATCAATACACAATATTTTTCTCATTCAAGATGAAAAATGTAATTAAGAAGTAATTCAAAAGTAATTGGCATTACAGCTTTTTTGTGACTGTATTTAATTGAATTACAATCACATGTAATTACAAATTACTTAGCATTACATGTACAACAAAAATGTAATGCATTACAATTAATTACCATTACATTTTTAATTACCCCAACCCTGGTACTTGACTCAGGAAAAATTGTATTTTGGGCAATTCCCGAAATTTTCGACATCTTGTAGCACCCCTACTATTATATATAGAGCTAAATTAATGTCACCATTCGCTTTAGAATGACAAAGTTACCCTGAAAGGATATATAATACGTCTATAGCACTGGATTTAGAAAAATCGTATTTTGTGCCATTCCCAATTTTTGGGTGGCCCTATCGCCGAACTTGTAAGAGATAGAACCTTGAACATCGTTTCCAGGCATTGTTTTCTCATATAGTGTCTAAAACTTATACGAGTCGTGTACTCCTCCCATCAACTCTTCTTCTTTCTTTTCTTTCTTTGTGTATTCTGGTCCGAGTTAGTCAAATGTTTAATTCACGATCAGGTGCCATGGAAACTCTTTGTCATCTTCATCGCCAGTGCTTTCTTCAATGGAATCTTCTGACGTATTAGATTCTTTACTTTCTTCGATGCTTTATGCAGATTCGTAAGAGTGGTTTGACTCTGTATCCGAATCAATTGGTTAAGTATCTTCCGTGTCATGTTTCTTATTCTTGTGGCGAACGAGATTGAAGTAACGATTGGTTCTGTATTTACAATTATCGCAGTGATATATTATCGACGTCTCTGGATTCGAAGTACGAACGACGATATTTTATAGAACAAGGCTTTAAATGGTTATTAGAATATAGCTGTTCGCTTGCTCATTTATTACTCGTGTGCTCTTTTCACTGCTCGAGTGCTCATCTCGGGAAAATTGCTGCTGCTGCAGCTGTGTGGTGGTAATTTCGCTACTTAAAGGTATATTAACCTTATCTTTGTGCTGCTCATGCTCGCTGCTCGCATACTCAACAGCCGAATTCTGCTGCTGCTGCTGTTGTGTTTTGGTAAAAGTCGTAATTTCGTTGTGTAAGGTTATGCTCAGCTGAATATATTGCTGCTAGTTTTCACTGCTCGGCATTCATGTCGGGAATTAAGCGGTAAGTGGTGGCGATGACATGTGCTTTGTATCTTGTTATGGGAAATGCGACAACTTTGCTTTTTAAGGGTATGCTCATGCTCATTTCACTGCTCGTGTGCTCATTCGGAAATACTGCTGTTGCTGTAGTGGGAAAGCCACAAATTCGCTGTTTAGGGGTATGTCTATTTTCACTGCTCATCTCGGGAATTTGAAGGCAGAGGAGGATTGGGCCTTAAAGGAAGAGGAGGATGTAAGACAAGACACATCAAGAGTTTTTATTTATCTACATTTCTTTTGTTTTTTACCTTTTTAAATGAACCTCCCAGCCCCCATTCCAAAACCCATGACTGCTTCATGACGGAGGAAATAAAATATGAATCTGTTATTTAGTTGTGTATTAATTGCCTAATGAAAAGAAAAGCATATAGATACAGAAAACAAAGGGAGATATCTCAAACAACAAAAGCACGGAATGTCAAGCTTAGGAAATAAATTAAAGAGGAACAATACAAAACATAAATGAAGATAATGAGATAATTAAACATAAAGACCTGGGTTAGGGTTAGGTTTTAGGTATAATTAGGTTGGTACGTTAGGAACACGAATGGAGTTTATTAGGGATTATTGTTCTAATAGATGACTAAATATCTATTTCAGCGTCCCACCACTTTCACACCGCTACACTTCCTTTGCGGTGCTCTACGTTGAAGATGCTGGAAGACATTATACAAAATGGAAGAGATAACTGGGAAGAGGTTGGGCTTTAAGCGTTAGACCTTAAAGATGTTTTAGGGACAGGTTAAAATATCCTGATCCATGTCTGTTTACAGGTAAACGGAATGACAGTTATTGCAAACAGAACTAGCTCTAAAAACTGATAATCGATCAATTAAGGCGATCGATAATTTCGGAGGGAAGTTTGCGGGACTTTAACATAGATCCTATGCAGCCGTGGAGATAAGACTTACTACTTTGTACTTTTATCTTTGAACGTTTATTTTTGTCTGCACTTGCTTGTTTGCACCATTTTACACAATAATTGATAACTGTGTCCTTGATAATATCAAAACATGCTTGCCAGTTTATTTCGATGGTTTAAAATATTTAGGACCCTTTTTTAAAAATTTGTCCAACCTCTATATCTGCGTTAATATATGTCCGCAAGGGTATTAGCTATATGAACGCATGGAACAGTCTCGGCTGCTGGGGTAGTTCTTCTCGAAATTAGCATCACCATTTAAAGAAGAAATATTGAAAATAAATTTCTTCTTGTAGTCTTTTTGTAAGAGAATGAATACCCTGGTTGCCATAATAAAAAGGAACAACTTTTTGATTATCTTGGTCCCGAAAAATACTCGCAATGTCAATTAAATGAGAATCGGAAAAATTTAATGTGGGGGAGGGTGCGGCAAACTAGGACAGCTTGCTAGCACTATCTTGCCAACAATTTTATATTGGTATTGTCTCGAAAGATGGCACCATTGTCCGATGCGCATAATAGAGAGAGCTCATGCTTCAATCATATATAAGCTTACCTTATTCCAGGGCAAAGCCAAAGGTATGATGATTGATAAAGATTCCTTACTTGCAGGTTTTGTGATGATGTAAGCTGTACGGAAGGCAAGTCCCAGATTCCCGAAGGCAGGGGTTGCTAAGGCATAGTTGACTCATATCTGGTTGAGACATTGAGATTTTTGAGAAATCACCCGGAAACAAGTGGAGACTCAGGGTAGGGCTGGTGACCGCAGGGTTATTAAGTGCTCGATTGTTTGTCCTGATAGTTTGTAGCTGATTGAATTGAAAGGGTAGATTGTCGCATTATTGAATAGAGAGATGAGTAGGCGACCTTTCTATAAGAGATAGCTCTCAGCCGAGAGGAGGAAAAGGTCTTGCGTCTCGATGCCGAGTCGGATATCGGTACTGGAGATATTCATCTTGGTCCCGGTGATGGGGTCGTATTCTTGGTAGTCATACTCCGGGATACATCCGTCAAATAGTAGGTCCTCAGGAAGATTTTAAATCAAAGTAATTTATCTATCGGTATGCACGCTATGAGGTTACGAATATTGCCCTCGTGCATGGATGGGATGCTTTTGGTTGGAGCTTAAGCCTTAACTTCGAAGGGATCTTGTTATCGGTGATCCACGGCCTTGGTTGCACTTTTCTCCATTTCCTTAATGGCCGCATTGCTGGGGGGGGGGGGGGGGCGNGGGGGCGAAGAAAGCAGCTGTGGATGTAAAATGTGTCCGTGTTGACTCATTACTGTGTCAAAAAGTCCCCGTCCACCCACAACATACTTGCCTCGGTAACCTTGTTTTGTGATTTGCATCTTTATTTATGGAGAATGTTGCGATGCAGTCTCTTGCGTCTGCAGGTTTCGATTTACCTCCTTCGAAGGGCGTCGATGATGACTACAATCTCATTGCGAACACGAGTTTTTTCTCAGTCTTGTATGCCTAGGCATATTAATCTAAATCCCATGGTAAGGTTCGTCGAGCGTCCCAGCTCCCTTTTTTATCATCCTAATACATATGACATACGATGTGTTTCCACTAGTAGCTCTTGTTAGACTTGTAGCCTTGGATATGGCATCGATATTTTGATAGATTACATGGGCCTTTTTCAGGATATTACCGTCAGCTCCAGGACGTCCATATCAAAATATAAGAAAATGGGTGCCCCCATATATCGCTGGAGGTCGTCACAGTCAAAGGTGACTGGAGCATTTCAGATGAAAATAACACTTTCTGATCTCAGCCGAAAGCTAATCGTACTGATTGGTTATGATCAGTTGGAGGTAGCGCTTCGTCAATCCGCGGTCCAAGGATGGTGCCGGGTTTCCCTGTGATAGGAAGCGTGTCTACAAAACTTTTAGGAGAGAGCAAGGCAGGTGCCTGAAGTGGTGGTTTTGAAGATGGTGGTAAACTCTTGGTGATTCGCATGCCAGCTTTGTCTTGTTCTACCACCATGGGCTTGATGATCCTTATTTATTTAGACTAGGCTTTTTTGGATACTAAGGGGCATCCAAAATGATAGACAACCTCGAAGCCAGCATTGATACTTAGCCACCAAGGTGATACACTCTTGGTTTGAGATGTAAGGGGAGGGAGCGATGAAAGAAGCATTTGAAAATATAGGGAACCGTCGAAGGAGCGATGAGCGATTGAAGTAGCGATTGAATGGAGCTATGAACGATTTGGGAGTGATGAGCAATTGAGAGGGCGATAGTGCGCAGGTGAGAACGTTTAGGGATTGTGCGTTTATGTAGGTAGCAGGCGTTAGCTTCTCCTGGGCAGGTGTCCATACAGACTTTACCAGTCTTGCACATTTCCTGACAGCGTATCTTCACCATAGTTTGAAGTGCTTTCTTTTTAAATGTCCTGTCAAGTTGAGTAAGAAAGCTGGCAAAGATTCCCTCGGCACTCGACACTGTTTAATCGTAAGAGTGTGAGGGTGGAGGACGGGTCCAGAGCTATCTCTACCCAATGTGCAAACATTGTCAGTCGAA
Source organism: Modiolus philippinarum (assembly GCA_002080025.1). Classification (NCBI taxonomy): domain Eukaryota; kingdom Metazoa; phylum Mollusca; class Bivalvia; order Mytilida; family Modiolidae; genus Modiolus; species Modiolus philippinarum. Next base: position 13,561 of record MJUU01012149.1, on the reverse strand, counting down.
ACCACTCAATCGGATTTGCTTGTCATCAATTTTAGATGCAGGTCAGGCAAAGGTCACCACTTTTTCAGAACCAACTAGAGGATGATCTACTGTACACCAGCATCACTCAAATTGCTTGTGAAGATGATGTCACAGGCAGATATCTCCAATTGATTAGTCGTTCAATAAGCTTGGTGAAGAAAGTTTACATCGTAACGTCCCATCGGCTGAATGGCTTTTCAGTTCCATTGGCACAAATCAATGAGTCTTAGACGAGCATCGGTTGCACAAGATCTTGAATTGGTCGACCAACTGGTCAATATTTACTGTAGATATGGTAGATATTTGATCTTCCTGAAGTTAGGATGCTTCCATATGGTCTTATTGTGGCTACCGCGCACGTAGTCCTCGCATTTGGTTTGCTTGCTCAGCATCAAATCTGAAAAGACCAGCAGATTTTTATCAGTCAGGTAGATATGCAGCTTGGGTCTGGCACATCACCATCTAGATGGTGGGTGTACGAAATCTTGGCTGCTGATCTCTAGAATATTAATATCAATTCTCTGTAAATACCTACCATATTATATAGAGGGTGGGGCACGCATGGTCATAGATTTCCTCGAAACTTTGTCTATCAATACAAGTCTATGACTTAAGAACAAAAAGGACCTCAAAATTGTCCCAGTAGTTTGGTTGCCATGGCAACGGCTTTCCTTGATTTTAGGCTAAAATATGACGATTTTGAGCTGAAAAAACAGCAAAATTCAAACAGATGTTGTTCTTTAAGTGTATTCTTCATGCAATTTTTCACCTGGACAACGAAATATTCTTCTGACATATTAAGGTTAAAAAAAATTTGAATATTTTATGTCCGATAGGAGTATAGGGTTGAGGCACATGGGGGTCTGTGGCCATATTGAGGATAGCTCAGTTTTGGCCGATTTTTGGGAATTATACCAGAAATATGCAACCATGTTGGAAAGTTAGAAGATTACAGTTAATAAGTACTAGGTATGAATATTTAATTTATGGGAAAAAAAATTGGTGGGCTATGGTTGCTAAGGTGGTTTCTATGGTGGCAAAAATAGGGAATCTTCACTTTTTGAAGTGCTGTTTTGACATATTTGACATTAATAAAATTCCTTAAGTAAAGTGAAATGCTTAATTTGATTCCTTCATACACACCTTATGATGAATGTTATCGAAATCAAATACAAACAGTTTGATTCTGGTTGCTAGGTTGGTTGCTATGGTAGCATAAAGGACAATTTTTAACCATTTATGTTTCTTTTTTGGTATGTTTGCCCGTCAATATTGCCTTTTAAAAGGGTTAAATTAAGGATTTGACATGGTTAATGTCATCTTGCTACAACTCATCACAATATTTAAAATGTTACATTCAGGTTGCAAGAATGGGTGGTTGCTATGGCTGCAAAGAATGGTTAATTGTACCAAATGCTTTTTTGTCAGATATAAAATTAATACAATTTACTTAAATAGAATTAAGGTTAATAAAAAAACCCCATACCTAGAACAAAATATCATTTATTTTTAATGTTTTTGGGTGTTATAGTACTATAGAAGTTTGTTGTTACATGCAATTTTTAAAACCCCTTACCAGAATTTTATAATAGATAAATAAGTCAAGAGTTACCTGCCCCTTGGTGTTCAAAAGCATAAATAGAAATGATCTTGTCGTGTAGATTGTAATGTGCATTTTGTTAATAGCGGAATCAAAACGATCAGTGGTGTAAGGTGTAATTATTGAGTACTTGATAACATAGAATAGACTTACATCTTACATTCCAACAGCATCAAAGCTAACACAATACCCCCTTTACATTTTTATTATGTTTTTGGATCATTGTAAGGCCATGTTTCATGGCATTAGAAGAATTGTGTCCTCTAAAATTTTATTCTTTTTCGTATCAAATATTATTTGACATCACAACTAAAATATATTTGAAATAGCTAATCAGCCTTTTCAGAGATCTACAAGCATTAAAAGTTTACAACATTGCCCCCTTGCCTAAAAAAAAATTCCCGTCTTTAACACAAAACCAGTTGTGCTTGTAGTCTGAAAACAATATCACCAGAGTAGTGAGACTGCAATTGGCCATAACTTGACTAAAACAGAACGTTGAAGCTTGCACATGCCCAATCAGAAGTAGATACTGTAGCGTCTTTTATCATAAATGCCGAAGAAACAATGGCAGTAGAATACCGAAGGAACAAGGGAAGCGAAGACTACAAAAATCGAAATCCGAAGACATGGAAAAAACGGCAACAGAGAAAAACAAATACAAAACAAGGACGTGAGACAGCTACAAGCACGGAAATAAAAAGACGACATTAAAAACTAAGGCACTCATATAGTGTGAACTCCCATGAAAACCGGGAGTGACATCAGGTGCTCCGGAAGGGTAAGCATGTCCTGCTCCGCTAGCGGCACCCGTCACACTATCAGTGAGTCAATCCAGAGTCGAGTCAAAACCGGTTATGTCAAATCCGTGAAGACTTGAAATCTAGCTGAAAATACCCGTTTTCATTTGGGACATAGACACGTCATATCTGTCAATGATATCATGGTGACAGCCATAAAATTTCTGAAGGGATGAAAGCAACGAAGGCTTAACAAATTCCTGACTAAGCAACTAAGAAATAAGTTGTCATTTATAAATTCTAATTTTGTGATATATAAGTATCATGGTTCAACATGTGGGCACTAAAGAGAAGAAAAGGAGTGCACATGCGGGAAAAGAATTGGTTTGTATTTCCAGTTGGCCGACATATGGACCGGAAATGGATCTTGTATGCGGTATATAGACACATTTCGATGAAATTGGCTATATGAAGGAGCTCAAGTGCAGGACTTGTGTGGATATCTCTCATGTTTTCTCTTTTCCAGCTATTGCAGGGATCTTTATGAAGTAAAAGTCCCTAGCAGCTTGTTATGTGAGTGACTTCTAACACATCCCTGTACATTGTATTGAAGGGGAGGTTTTTTGTTCTAGGGCGAGTCCTCTTTTCCCATATTTTAGCTCACCGAATGCTATGAGAGCTTTGTTTGGGTACCTTATTAGTAGACATTTTGACTTCGACATTGCACAAAAAAGTGTGGTGATGTATGTAATTATAACTACTTGATATATATTAAAAGGATATTTTCTGTATGAACGATTAAACAGTTTTGCAACTATTTTTATACCCCACCACACGAAGTGGCGAGGTATCATGTGATACCCTCAATCGTGTGTCCGTCCGTCCTTCCGTCCCCCGAAGATTTCCGACTGATAACGTGTGATCAAAATAACAAGGTTTTCTAAATTGTTACGCAAGTTGTTTACTACAAAACTCAGGTCAAGTTTGATTTTTGGTTCAGAGGTCCAAGAGGTTCTGGAGTTATGCTCCTTGAAACTTTGGAAATTTGTGTTATTTGTGAACGAAATAACACAAGGTCTTCAAAGGACTTCAAACTTGGTACGTAAATTGTTTACTACACAACTCATGTCAAATTTGTTTTTTGGTTCAGTGGTCTAAGGGGTTCTGGAGTTTTGCCCTTTGAAACTTTGAAATTTTGCGAATTTTAGGGTTCCCGACCGATAACTTGTGAACAAAATAACACAAGGTCTTTAAACTTTGTATGTAATTTGTTGACTACACAAGTCAGGTCAAGGTCGATTTTGGGTCTAGAGGTCTAAGGGGTTTTGGAGTTATGCCCCTTGAAACTTTGAAATTTTGCGAATTTTAGGGTTTCCGACTGATAGCTTGTGAACGAAATAACACAAGGTCTTCAAACTTGGTATGTGACTTGTTTATTACAAAACTCAGGTCAAGTTCGATTTTGGGTTCAGAGGTCCAAGGGATTCTAGAGTTGTGCCCTTGAAGCTTTGAATTTTGCAAATTTTAGGGTTTCGTACTCATAAATTGTGAATGAAATAACATACTGTCTTCAAACGTGGTAAGTAAATTGCTTACCACAAAACAAAGGCCAAGTATAATTTCGGGTTCAGTGGTAAACATAGTTTTGCATGGAGTTTTGCCCCTTTTTAGCTCACCCGGCCTAAAAGGCCAAGTGAGCTTTTGCCATCACTTTGCGTCCGTCGTCAGTCGTCCGTTCGTCCGTCCGTCAACAATTTCAAAAATCTTCTCCTCTGAAACTGCTATGCGAATTGTAACCAAACTTGGCCTGAATCATCACCAGTGTATGCAGTTTCAAAATTGTATTTGTCCGAGGATTAAACAACATGACTGCTGTTACTAATAATAGAACATAGGGGTAAATCGCTGTATTTTGCAAATAACTCGAAAACCGTTACAGATATCAAAAATCTGACATGGTAAAAATGATCATTATGACAAGATCTATCCGCCCTGCAATTTTGAATAAAATCAGAAACCCATCTTGGAGTTATTGCCCTTTTTCCGTAAAATTTTCAGAATTTTAATATTTTTTTATTTTTTATGAAAAAAAAACTATAACAGATAGAGATCAACATTGAATTAAAAAAAATGTTCAGCTTATCAAGATCTATCTACCCTGAAATTTTGAAGAAAATCAAAAAACCCCTGTAGGAGTTATTGCCCTTTTTTCACCAAATTTTTTAATTTTTTGTATTTTTCGTCTTTTATTTCCAAAACTATAGAAGATGAAAGTTAAGTGTAAATTGATGAAATGTTTGCCATGCTGTGGCGACTTCAAAACTGGTGTTGAAAATTGTTTGTTGATCGCCATTTTCAAAATGGCCGCCAAAAAAAGGAGGGTAAAATTCAACATTGCCCGATTTCAATAAAAATTGGTTTCCAAATAGATATTGATCTTGCGACTTCAAAACCAGTGTTGAAAACTTTTCGTTGACCGCCATTTTCAAAATGGCCGCCAAAGAAGGCGGGAAAATTCAACATTATCCGATTTCAATGTAATTTGGTTTCCAGATAGGTATTTATGTGGCAACTTCAAAACTGATGTTAAAAATTATTCATTGACTGCCATTTTCAAAATGTCTGACAAGAAAAGCGAGAAAATTCAACATTGTCTGATTTCAATAAAATTTGGTTTCCTAATAGATATTGATGTTGCGACTTCAAAACCGGTGTTGAAAATTTTTCATTGCCCGCCATTTTCAAAATGGTCACCAAATAAGGCGGAAAAATTCATCATTGTCTGACTTCAATAAAATTTGCTTTCCAAATAGATATTGATTTTGCGACTTTATGGTGTTAAAAAATGTTGTTGACTACCGTTTACATAATGATGTCTCGTCTTCAAAACTGGTGTCAAAAGTGGTCCTTAGCAAGAATGGTTTTTGTCAAAAAAGTCCAGCAAAGACATATAGTAAAACATGATCAGACTTTAAATACAGTTCAAAAATTGGTTGAGTTTGAGCTACCAATGTTGGAGAGACTGAAGTTCAACTATATAACTTACAATGTTAGCTTGATTGTGACAAATGAAAACCAGGTGAGCGATACAGGCTCCTGTGAGCCTCTGGTTGCTTAGAAATTTTGTGAAACGTGGCGGGATATCATGTAATGCACCATTACTATTTTTGTTTTTGAATAAGTAAAAGATGAGATTTTTAACTTCATATCCTGCTTCTAATTTCAAACATGGTAAATGTTTATTTTCAAAACATTTTGGTCTGATATGCTCAAATGAATCCCTATGGAATAGTACACATAGGGACTAACAATCCAGTAAAATTTGAAGGAAATCTGTGTATGTATGTCTTTTAAAGCAATTGCGTCTTCAAGATCTGCCATAGAACAACAACGTGAATATTTAAGTTCCTATAACTCCGAAAAAAAATTGACAAATCATAATGGCCATGCTATACAATTTAATGCATACTGTAACAAATGATCTTGTAAAATTTCAACCGATTAGCGGTTTCTGAGGAATTGCACCAACAAGATATGCCACTGGGTAATAATGTTGAAATATTAAAAATCCTGTAACTCCTACAAAATTTGAGAAATCAAAATGGCGACGCAATATGATCTAGTACATATAATAACTAACAGCCCGTAAAAATAAGAACAAAATCTGAGTAGTCGTTTCTGAGAAGTTGCGTCTACAAGAGAGTGTGACTTGTATCCATGTTAAAATATACGTGTCTTGTATTATCTAGAAACCAAAATCATACAATAATCAATTGTTGTCATTATCGTTATTTGCGTAAGTGGAATTAATGGCGTGACAATCTTTTTTTTTGTTCATCCTGCTTTAAGAATTTCTGAAATGAAAATATAAGCGTGATCATGTCATTTTCGTTGCCATGGCAACCACGCCAATGGCAACCAGAACCAAATCGTTGATTTCTTTGACAAAATGTTATATTCGGATTTGTAATTAAATTTAAATTTAAAAACAATTATAAACTTTGTTTACAGGAAATTTTTTATTATTTATCTGAAAAAAGTATTCAGAAAAAAAATTAAAACTTAACATTTTTTGCTACCATAGCAACCATTATAGCAGTCCCAAGGTATAGCTTGTAATTGTTATGATGATATTTAATGAGCAAGAGAAAGTGACGATGTCAAATCCTTAATTTCACATATTTTAAGAGAAATTTTGAAATGTAAATGTATGAAAAAAGAATCGATAAATGGAAATAATTGCCGTTTTTGCTGCCATAGCAACCAACCTAGCAACCAGATTCAAATTGTTTTTATTTGTTTTGAATTGCAATTATTATTAAGAGTGTATGAAGGAATCAAATTAAGCATTTCACTTTATTTAAGGAAATTTATTAATGTCAATTCTGCCAAAACAGCACTTGAAAAAGTGAAATTTCCCTATTTTTGCCACCATAGTAACCACCTTAGCAACAATAGCCCCATCAATTTTTTTTTTCGGAAATTGTTTATTTAGACCTAGTACTTATTGACTGTAATCTTGTAATTACTTAACACTGTTGCATATGTAAGATATAAGTCCTTAAAATCAGTAAAAAATCAGCTTTCCTCAAAATGGACAAAGACCCCTGTGTGCCTCAACACTGCACACCTATCAGACATATTATTTATCAAAAAATTTTAACCTCAATATGACAGCAGAATATTTAATTTTACCTTACATTGGTAAAAAAATGCATAAAGACTACATTAAAAGAACCCCATCTGTTTGAATTTTACTGTTTTCTCAGCTCTAAATCATTATATTTTAGCCTAAAAACCATGGTACCTGTTACCATGGCAACCAAGCCAGTGGGACAAGTTTAGGGGTAATTTTTGTTCATAAGTCATAGACTTATATAATTGGACAAAGTTTCAAGGAAATCTGTGACCATGCGTGCCCAAATATGGTTGATGGTTACAGAGAATTGGTATTAATGTCTTTGCCTGCGACAACAAAGGCAATAAATTTCTTTTCATCATCATCGACGTCTTTTTTCAAGTATTGCTGGCTGGTAATACTCGAGGATAAGAAACCAATTGTACAAGGAAGTAAGGGAGCTGCTCCGTAAACATGGGACTGACAAATGGAAAATGAGGAAATGTCGTGCACTGATGAGCGCTTTAATATCATCATGAAGGCGAGGATATTTCAGTACTTTTTGGCCAATACCACACGCACCTACCTACCCATCTTAGAGGAGCAGTATAATACCACCAAGCATCGATCCATTAAGATTACCCCTACTCTGCCCACCAAAAGGAGTACCATACCAAATTATTCTAATACAAAAAAATTAATCTACGGAGACTTCCCCTTTCACCAAAACAGAGCCCACGATATATTCCCGGAGATGAGGTCCCCAAGAAAAAATTCATGGATACATGCCTCCCTGGCAAGAGGAAATCATAGACGTCTCGTAGGTAATAATTATCCAACCGGCAAACTATGGCCTCCAAGGCCTACACAGAGGAGATCAAGGAGACTTTTTTAGAAACCGAGCTCCAACGCACTAACATAGATGTCTTTGAATCGAAAAGGTCACGCGGCGACGTACCAGGGATGGGGGCAAGAAGATTTCTTTCAAGTGGCAGGGCTACCCTGCATCGTTCAACTCCTGGGTCGAGCAATCCAGCCTACAATAACCCTTGGCCCTCTGCAATCATTCTGGTCCCTTGACAGAGAGACAAATGTTATAACGGATCAAGGGAACGATGCGAGGGAATCTATTGCTACCTTATCTTTACTCGGGGTAAGTGGATTGATAATTTGGTGAAGCTGTATCACTTTCTTCTGTATTGCTTCATTCGCTGCTCATCCAGACTCCACTGCATCAATTTTAAGGTGTCACCGGACCTTCTCTTCCAGGGCGTTAATCCATGCCTGCATCTTCACTACTAGCTCTTGCAATTTTATGGCATACCATTCCTTGGTGACCGGCTTGTCCGCTTGAGTCCGTTCCGGTAGATTGTGGTTTGTATGACCCTACATATCTAGGTCTACGCTTATCCGGCCTCTGTTGCTAATGATGCAGTCCAAACCGTCTGTCTTGCCCACTGAGCTTGATTTTAAACCGCATTTATTGCTGCATTTTCTCTTCAATGCAGCTTCTCCAGAGACTACTTCATGTATCTCTTTGCTGCAGTGTACATGCTCTTCTTTGGATGCTTGAGGTTGACGATGCAGTTGAAATCCATGTCCGGATTGTAGTGGATATTGATCTGATAGAAAGGTTTTCCTGAGATGTTCATACAGCGTCGAAACTTATCAACCATGCTTTATAGCAGTGAAAAGACGGCGTCAACGTAGAACCAACCATCCGATAGTCCTTTCAGCACGGATACGCAAAGAAGCCCTCAGATCACCAATCCAAGGGCCACAAAACGTCCGTCTTGTGTTCAATCGGCATACCGAAATTGCGTCTCAGCTCGATCGGTGATGGCAGTCCATAAGATCAAAAGTAGACATTCCGGGTCTTGTCATTGAACAGACAAGGCAAGTGGGTACCAGGACCTTTCACGCTGCCGGTCGGGTGATTACAGTCCGTAAGATCAAAAGTAAACTGCGGGTATGAGGTTAAAACAAACTCAGTAAGTGTTTCCCGGCACCTCACATGCAATCATAGTGTTTAATAGTTTTAATGATGATTTTTTATGGTTTCTATCTTCAATGACTGTCAATTAAAGTACAAGATACATAAAAACTGCGGTTTAAATTTTCAACTGTAAGATGGGTCATTACATTCTGGTTGATAATTACAAATTGGGAAAGGTCACTCAGCCCAGTTTGCCATAAAATTCTATGATAAACAAAATAACAAAAAAAAAACACATGATAAATAAATAGTTTTGCATATATTAATGTTCAGCAATGTTAAATTATAAAATTGAAGTACATGATATAAATAAACTACGGATTTAATTTTTTATTACAAAGTGTGTTATTGCAGTGTTTGTTTATTACAAAGTGGGTTGGATCACTCAACCCAGTTTACAATAAAATTCCATAATAAACAAAATAACCAAACAACCATGCTAAATGAATAGTTTTGCAAATATTCATGTTCAATAATGCTAAATTATATAATTGAAGAACATGATAAATAAGAATTACGGTTTTAATTTTTTATTACAAAGTGGTTTTTACATTGTGTTATTTTATCACAAAGTGGGTTGGATCACTCAACCCAGTTTGCAATTAAATTCTCTGATAAAAAATAACCAAAAACCCATAATACATGAATAGTTTTGCATATATTCATGTTCAGTAATGGTAAATTATATAATTGAAGTACATGATATATATAAATACTACGGTTTGATTGTTTATTACGAAGTGGGTTATTACTTGTGTTTGTTTATTACAAAGTGGGTTGGATCACTCAACCCACTTTGCAATAAAATTCTCTGGTAATCAAAATAACAAAAAACCCATGATAAATGAATAGTTTTGCATATATCCATGTTCAGTAATACTAAATTATAAAATTGAAGTACATAATATATAAACTACAGGTTTGATTTTTTATTACAAAGTGGGTTAGTGCATTGTGTTTGTTTATTATAATGTGGGTTGGATCATTCAACCCAGTTTGCAATAAAATTAATTGAAACAACTAACCAAAAATGGGTCAAAGACTCAAATGATCGTGTTGTATTATGGTGCTTTTAGCTATAAAGTGTTGTTCTATTGGTTCCCTTATGTGTCTGTGTATAGAATATGTTGAAAATATTGATAAAGCATGACTAAGTTAAAAGGTCTGGAAAAATATGAAAAAATATTGGAAATAATTCAATAAACTCAGGTGCACATCTTCATAATATATAGAAACATTCTTTTCAGTTTTAAAGTGCAGAAATGACAATAGTATTAATAAATTGTTTTTTCCATAACGGCCCTGTTGTGTGTTCGAGGTCTGTTATAATGGCCTGAGGATAGCTGTAATGGCACGAGGCAACCCAGAGGGCCATTACAGCATCCGAAGGCCATTATTACAGACTGAGGGCACATAACGAGGCCATTATGAAAAAACCCATATCTTAAAACTTTTATTAACCAAACTGATGATCTTTTATAAGTGAATGTTATGTATATAAATCAATTTTCTAAAAATTCATTTTTTACATGAAAAATCGTTTGTGGGATAACATATTTGAAACAAAAAAGTTGTTCCATACAGCTGTATTAGGATTTACACCAATGTACAAAAAAAACTTTATGGAAAAAATCAAGAAAAAAAAGGGTTTATTTTATTCCTTGTGATGAGATGATAAAAATGAGTGGTCACAAGTAGGATCAAATATCTGAAACAAACAAAAAATATTCTTCATACAGCTGGATTGGGGTTTACCGCTGAAGTACAAAAACAATTTATTATTTTTTTTTAAATCAAGAAAAGATGTATGTTTTAGGATTCCTTATGATGAGATGATTAAAATGAGTGGTCACAAGTAGAGTCAAATATTCGAAACAAAAAAACTATTCTCCATACAACTGGATTAGGGTTTACCGCTGAAGTACAAACAAAAATATAGTCTATTTCATGAACATTACACTAAATCGGGTAAAATTGATAAAAAGTAAATAGTGATATGAGCAGAAAGCATTTTTGTCTTTAAATCTCATAATAAACTTCTGTGTCACGTGATCAATAATAACCCTGTTATAATGCCTTATGTTTTGGCTGTAATGGCCAAGCTTTAGATCTCGTAATAACCGGCTGCGAAAATGTCGCCTTGGTAATAAATAGGCATATCTAGTTGGTTAATAATGTTTAGTAATGCTTAATAATATAATACTCTAGTTTCAATAAAGCGTTTAATGATCCGGAATTCAAAATCGATGGTGCGTTTGACCATCAGTCACGCGTGACTTCCCCGAGAGTTCATTGAACTGGGGGCATTATCGATCACGAGTGATAATCTGTGTCAACAAGTTAAGTACTTAGTAGTGTATTTACCTGTGACGATCGATATACCTGGATCAGCTTATTATAAAATGGAAAAGGGGGAACCCTTACAATTCACACGAACGTGGTTTCTTAAAACTGTCGAAAATGACACAGAATGGGAGAGGAGTTTGAAAGATGTACCAGAATTTGATGTAGGAAAGTTAAAGACGTACTTGACTGAAAGCAGAAACAAAACTTTCGACAAAGAGGGCATGAGGGCATATAAGTCACTCAAAGCATATAAGTATTTCGAGGAAGGCTATGTTCAGAAAGTGGCGTCGGTTAAAAAAGATGACAGCTTCTTCATAAAAGCCGAAGTGATGGCGTCAATGGCAAGAAAGGTCTACAAGCCATATGTTTGTCTAACTATGCAAGGAGATGTTCGTGGAGGCTCTTGTGATTGTGTTGCGGGGTAAGTTGAAACATAAAAGCTAATATAATTTTTATTGGTATAGAGTGGCTAGTTGAAGCAGAAGGGTCGGACTCAACCCTCAGGCTCTGCATGCATTTGCCATTTGTTAACTTTTCCAGTCTTGTACCTGTATAGGTGACATCTTCAAATGGGGAACCTGTTCAAATCAGACAAATGCTTAAACTATATAAACTATAAACTATATATTAATACCCTGCTAAGAACTTACCACAACAATATGTGGTTCATACATGTACTTAGAGAATACATGCCTGAAGGGCAAACTTGCCTGAGGAATATATATAGCCTAGGTAGCCGCGTGGTCTAGGGCGCTGGACGTAGGTTTCTTTTTTATACATGTACATGTACAGAATAAAAATGGAATCTGGTATGATTGTAAAATTTAATAAAAGAACACGAAAGAGGAAAACAATTTCAAGAAATTCCACATCAATTTACTACATGTACATTGTACTAGGTACATGTATATAGCCATATGTAAAAATGTACCAAAATTTTAACTGATAAGGGACCGACCATTTAACTTGAAGGGGGGGGTGGCTATGGTTTTTTCTAAAAAAAATATTTTGGATCTGATTTTATGTGAAAAAAATATTTTGGCTGCCAAAATGATGAAAACAAATTTTCTGAAGGAGGCTTTCTGCCCAAAAAAATAATGTTAATTTTGAAAAAAAAATATTTTGTTGATACGCATGCAAAAAATAAATAATTTGTTTCGCGCGAAGCGCGAAAAAAATTTTCTGTCCAGGGAAAAAACCATAACTCCCCCCCTTCAGGTTAAATGGTCGGTCCCTAAGCAGATAACTAAATACCGAAGTTAGTGTGAATTTAATTTCTGCATATGCGCATTTCGACAACTTATGTCCCTTCAGTGCAGATAAAATATATATATATTCCTCAGTTGATATTCCCAACAGAATAATTAAGGTTCGTTGTGTGATCAGAAAAATCCTTTTATTGAATCAGACATGATTATTTTCCAATTTAAATAGGAATTCCTATTTTTTTTTATACAGAAAAAAATTCAAAAGTTGCTCAGTTTTGTAGATCCAGCAATAAAATGATGTTTTCACAGGGCTTACCCCCTTTTTCCTATTTATCCTTAATGACAGTACTCTAGTGATTACAAAAATATAAAATACATAGGAATCAGACTAATATATTTTGAATTATATGACTCTGAAAATGGCTGGGAAGCAAATTTCGAAAAAATGTGAAATTAACCATCCCATCTTGGCTTCAATCAGACAAGAAAACTAAAAATAAAAATTAAGAAAGATATAATATGACAAGATACATGTACTTATTTGTATAAAATAAATAATATTGTACATTTTTTAATGCCAGCTCATCATTTCATTTCCATCTGAAATATTGTGTTTTTTCATAAAATTGCAATTTTTCAAATTTTGCGCAGGGACTGCCTTTTTCGATGCTTTGTGGCACAAACGATATTTGTCAAATGAGTATAAATCAGTAACTTACTTGCAGAAAGTCGCATCATTTCAACAATTAATCACAATTATCTTTGTATATTACAGTTAAAATGTCTTTTTTTATAACATTTCCATTTAGGAAAATTGCAATATTTCATTTTTTAACCCAAAATTAGCCTTGACCATATTTTCCAAAATATCAACTAATTTACATCAAGTATACAAGAAAAACTATTTAGGATATACCAAAAGTCTTATTTTCTCCAATGACACCCATATAGAAAGCAATATCTGCCTGGCTCATCGTTTCTTTCTTTCAATGAAAAATGAGTGATTTGAAAAAAAAATGGTGCCATTTTTTA
>MJUU01012146.1:0-14251 GCA_002080025.1 Modiolus philippinarum | reverse complement strand
TCCAAAGTAGATATTTCGAAGTCGTGACCGAAATTTTGAATAAAGACTATATACATGTAAATAACAAACAAAATACCGAAGTTACTATCAATTTATTTTCTTCATATGCGTTTTTAGACAATTGATGTCTCTTCAGTAATAATCAAATCACAAGATTTGGAAATCCATAATCCAAATATATGGAAAAGCTGATGGAGAACAAATAATTACTAAGATTAAAATCAGGAGTAAAAATAAACATGAATATTACAACAGATATTCAATTTTAAACAACGATAGGTTTGTATCACAATTTCTCTAATTTCTGTCCCGTTTTCACGTTTCCTGAACAGTTGGAGAAATACGTTTCTCCTCTCTAGAGAGAATGTTGTTCTCGGCAAGTGATTGAATGAAATTCAATTATGACGTCAAATATGTTTGCCGTCTTCCGACTTGACCATTGTGACGTCATGAAAAAAAAAGCGACCATGCCTGATGACGTCACGCTTAAGGAACACATTTATTTCGGATAATCAGAAAAGGGGGGTCATATTTTTGTCCAAAATCTCCTTGAAATCATTAGAGAAATAAAATCCACAATTGTATCTCGTGAGAAACGACATTTCTACACTCTCGATAGTTTAATTTTCAAATATTTTAAACGCTCGGCAAGCCTCGCGTTTGAAATATTTGAAAATTTAACTATCTCTAGTGTAGAAATGTCGTTTCTCACTCGATGCAATTTTAGATTCTATATTTCATCTTTCAGTGATATTTTATTTGTTTATAGTTAGTTATATTCATTCTATGTATTTGTAAGTATACGCATGTGTATATTTTGTTTTGTATAAGTCGAAGTTATTTCTACCGTGTTCTTATGCAGCTCAAGACGAGTTGGGATGACATATTGCTACTACTATTGTTTTCTTTTAATAACATCGTAGTATTATTTTATTTTTCACCCCAGACGAAGTCATGGAGACACATTGTTGTTCCTTTTCATTGTTATCACGTTTTAAGACAACGATAAAAACTTTCCGAAAGTAGAAATTATCGGTATACGAGTTTTATTTTTTTTTTCTTTTATTAAATCATGGGAAAGTTTGGGAAGTGATAATTTATTGTGGCACATTGTATGTTGGTAATTTGATTTAACGGAAGTATATTTTGCATCGAAAACAGATTTTCAGACTGGATTAGGTCGAATAAGTCATTAATCATGAATCGTATCCGGCGCTTGAAAACATCTATGAAAACTAGAACGCCCAGCATATTTGATGATCCTCTTGTTGCTAAAACATTGACAAACCTCCAGGAAAAATACGTCATAGTACCTGCAGACAAAGCTTCTAACAATATTGTGTTTGTATGCAAGAAACACTATTTAGACTGTCTTGTTAAGGAGATGGGTATTCACACTTCATCTGGCAATCCTACTTATTCCCCAACTACATTATCAAGAGTCGAAATAATCACAAATCACACTTCTGTGTTAGCATCATTCGGTATCAAAGTTGATGAGAATAACAGTTATCTCCTTATATTTACTGGGTGCCTAAGCTTCACAAGAATCCCTACAAACAGAGATTCATTGCAGGATCTGCCAGATGCACCACTAAGTCATAATCCAATCTCCTTACCACTTTACTGATTGCAGTTAGAGATGGTCTAAAAAGCTACTGCGAAAAGCCTATTCCACAAGCGGCGTGAATCAGATGTGGATTCTTAAAAATTCCAAAGATCTCATTGAACAGCTCTCCTCAAATAGTCTCGCATACTGCAATAGCATTCAAACTTTTGATTTTTCTACCCTTTATACAACTCTTCCCCATAATAAACTTAAAACAGTAATTTCCGATCTGATACATCAATGTTTCTGTACCAAAAACGGAGAACGTAGGTATTCCTATCTGGTAATAGGAAAAGATAAAACATATTTTGTAAAGAACACTGAGTCAAACAAGAAATACAGTGAAAATGACGTGATTAAGATGCTTGAATTTTTGATCGACAACATTTTTGTTGAATGTGGAGGCCGTGTTTTTCGACAGACAATAGGGATTCATATGGGAACAAATTGTGCGCCACTTTTAGCTGACCTTTTCCCTTTTTCGTATGAAGCAAAGTTTTTACAAGGCCTGATACAACAGAAACAAAAACAACTAGTTCAGACTTCTAATTTCAGCTTCAGATATATGGACGATGTACTTTCTCTTAATAACCCAAGATTTAAAGAATATTTACATCGTATCTACCCCAATGAACTTGAAATTAAAGAGACAACCGATACACCCGATTCTGCTTCATACCTTGACCTTTTGTTATGCATTGACGAACATGGACGTCTGAAATCTAGATTATATAACAAACGTGATGATTTTGACTTTCCAATTGTGAACTTTCCCTTTCTCTGCAGCAATATACCTGCATCCCCAGCATATGGAGTATATATTTCACAATTAATTCGTTACTGTAGAGCGTGCAGCACATACAGTGACTTTGTGGAAAGAGCAAAAGCACTCTCACAAAAACTGCTGAGTCAGGGATATGTTCAACCTTTGTTACTTTCGTCCCTTCAGAAATTCTATGGCCGTCACCACGACATCATAGATAGATATGAAATGTCAGTGTCACAAAATAAAAACTGACATTTTCATCTAGATTCGCGTCTTCCTGATTTGACATTACCGGTTTTGACTTTACCCTGGATTGACCCACTGACAGTGTGACGGGTGCTGTACACAGTGCAGGACATGCTTACCCTTCCGGAGCACCTGATGTCTCTCTTGTTTATTGAGAGTTCACACTGTTAGTGCTTTAGTTTTTTGTGTTGTATATGTAATGTTCGTGTGTTTTGTGGACATGTGGTGTCTTTGGTCTTCCGTCTTTTGGTGTTCTTGCTTTTGCCTTGTCTCTGGACTTTGATTTGTGTAATCTTGTGCTTTGTTCCTTCGGTATTCTACTGCCGTTGTTTTCAATATCTAAATTTAGGAAAATTTTGTTAACGATGCAGTAAGGTGAGGTTTTTGAAATTCCTAAATGTTATTAAGAGTTCTCGTGTTTTACCCATTATATACATTTGTGTACCACATGCACATCTTCAATATAGGTACAAATGAACTGCAAAATTAAAGCTTCCTAGCCTCAAAACTCTAGGAGGAGTTGTTCGGACAATCTGTGTACCCTGTATTAATAATTCATCCAATAAATGACTAAGTTCAACAATGTGTATTTTTTCCGAAAATGCATCAAAATCAAAATCCGTCCCACATGCACATCTTCAATATACGTACAAATGATCTGCTAAATAAAAACCTCCTACCACCAAAACTGTAGGAGGAGTTGCTTGGACAAACTATGTACACTCTATTACAAAATCACCCCAAAAATGACTAAGTTCAACAATGTATATTTTTAACAAAAATGCACCAAAATCAAAATCCTTACTACATGCACAGCTTCAATATAGGTACGAAAGATCTGCAAAAAAAACTTCCTAGCATTAAAACTGTAGGAGGAGTTGCGCGGACAAACTATATACCCTCTATCACAAAATCACTAAAAAATGACTAAGTTCAACAATGTATATTTTTGACAAAAATTACCCAAAATAAAAATCCTAACCACATGCACATCTTCAATATACGTACAAATGATCTGCAAAACAAAAATTTCCTAGCATCAAAACTGTAGGAGGAGTTGCGCGGACAAATTATGTACTCTCTATCACAAATACACTAAAAAATACTAAGTTCAACAATGTATATTTTTGACAAAAATTAACCAAAATGAAAATCCCTACCACATGCACATCTTCAATATAGGTACAAATGATCTGCAAAATATAAACTTCCTAGCATCAAAACTGTAGGAGGAGTTGCGCGGACAAACTATGTACCCTCTATGAAAAATCATCTCAAAAATGACTGAGTGCAACAATGTATATTTTTGACAAAAATGCACCGAAATCAAAATCCTTACGACATGCACATCTTCAATATAGGTACGAAAGATCTGCAAAATAAATACTTCCTAGCATCAAAACTGTAGGAGGAGTTGCGCGGACAAACTATGTACCCTCTATCACAAATACACTAAAAAATGACTAAGTTCAACAATGTATATTTTTGACAAAAAATTACAAAAATGAAAATCCTTACCACATGCACATCTTCAATATAGGTACAAATGATCTGCAAAAAACTTCCTTGCATTAAAACTGTAGGAGGAGTTGCACGGACAAACTATGTACCCTCTATGAAAAATCACCAAAAATGACTAAGTTCAACAATGTATATTTTTGACAAAAATGCACCAAAATCAAAATCCTTATCACATGCACATCTTCAATATATGTACAAATGATCTGCAAAATAAAAACTTTCTAGCATAAAAACCGTAGGAGGAGTTGCGCGGACAAACCATGTACCCCCCTCGGACGGACGGAGGACGGACGGACGGACGGACGGACGGACAAACGGACGGACGGACAAACGGACGGACGAACGAACGGACGGACGGACGAACGGACGAGGGTAAAACAATATGCCCCCGACTTATCGTCGCGGGGGCATAAAAAGTCCAACTTTTCAAGACGAGTACCTTTACAATGAAGAACATAAAACATGAAGACAATACACATGAGTACTGCCCTGACAAATGCTCACAGTTACTGACAGCTAGCTTAGGAAATAATTTATGTTGACAATGATGTCAAGCCTTCTAACATACGAAACTTCAATTGAAATACTTCTAAATAGATTTCGTATAAATGAAAGAGGAACATGATATTGTGCAATGACAAATACTGCCAATATGAAAAATTGTTTTGACTGTATAAAGCATTTAGGAGCTGACCAATATCTTTGCAAACAACAACCAGAAGTAAAGAGTCTAAATGTTTATAAGGATATCAGTTTAAAGCTGTTTTTTAACCAAAAACAAAAAACTAGAAAAAGATGCAAAGAACTTTAGAAATGACCATGGCGGATGCTTTAACTTGTCTAGAAGTGCCCGTTATTTTAAAATATTGTTTTTTAATATCGAAACGAGGTTCTTAATGTAGATTATGCCAATCAGGTAGAAAATATTTTTTAAAATATAACAACAATAATTTCTGAGGATGAAATCATCTGAATGTACTAAATAAAGTAAATAAACATGTCAATACATAATGTTGATGGCGATGTCATTATACATTTTATTTAAAGATATTTCCCCATGGGAAATCCTTTATTGTTTTTATAAACAGAGATTTTTAAAAATCGTTTTCCTCTTCCAATAGTTTTGGCTAAATGGAAAATGGTGCAGCGAAGAAATTTGACGGAGTTGTTGATCATTGGTGATAGATGTGTTGTTCTATGTCTAAGATAACTTCGTCATTTTTGGGACGGAGATAGATATTTATGGAAACGCCCTAAAATGTTTGGTGAAATAAATTGTAAAGCGTAAGAGATAGGTAATGAAGTGTAATGGGGAAAAAATCGTTGGACGCTGTCAGATGTGTGAATCCTCAAGTGAACCATTTTAGAGTTTTCTTAAACTTTTGATCAGTGAATTAAATTGAAATGTTGAATCCTAAGTTATTTTCATCAATTGTGTAATTATTTAAACAGTAGCAATAACATATCTGTTATGCTAAAGTATAGGTGTTGTATAAGGTAATGACACCATATTGGTATGTGATACTTGAATAGTTCGTTACTATGTGTGGATGTGTTTTAAATGGTTAGTATTTTTAATTATCAACAACTTTATATGTATATACTTTGTGAAATGTTTATTATAGGGGATAGATAAGAATAAGAAGAATAAGAATATTTTATTCCAATGAAAGAACCCTTAGATAGAGCATACAATTTAAACAATGACTGACATTGATTTGTACAATTAGATAACATTTTAATTAAATGTTTCAGCAATATAAATAACTTCAGTAGTTATGTAGATTATAAGTGATTTTGTTGTTAAGTTCTATTTGCAGAAACGTCAGTATCAAATCAGTCGTGATATACTAGTATATATCAATACATATGCTGATCCCATACCTCAGAGTCCCATACATCATGTCGTCACGATTTTTTATCATAAAGGTAAAATAATCATGTCTGTCAATGAGTCGGGAATTTATATTTTTAATTACATCTTTCCAAAATAGATCCAGCTTCTTTTACTTGAGAGTAACATAATTTTTTGTCGCTGGAACACATCTTTCAAACCGTTCATAAAACCAGATGATAGTTGCGTAGTTTTGGATGTACATTAATTTTTGCGTTTTTTGCACCTCCATTTATTATTTTTAATATTGATCCCTTATAATTTTGTCTTATTGCTCTAATGACTTAATCTAATGAAGGCCATTGCAATAAAATGGCAGTAGAAATCAAAGTGACAACAACATGGATGCAGACTGATAATATTGGTATATCATGAGTTTACTTTCTACGTACAACTTCTCAGGATACACAAGATTCTGGTATCTCTGTAACGTCTTGTTTGCACTGAGAAAAAAAGCCTTAAGACGTTTTATAGATATTTAGCTAAATATTTGACACATATTCTAAAGGTGTTATAAATAAATTATGTCATTGGACTAAATGATTGAATTTCACAAATTTTTCAAAAAAATTTCCAAATTCACTTTTGTTTACCTAAAGATGTTAAAAACTTTACACTCTTATTATTAATGATTTACTACAAAGACAAATGTCCAAGATTATCCTGATTGTAAAGATCTATTTCTTAATTTTGAATTAATGAGAGGAATTTCATCTTAATAATGAAATATTAAACTTGTATTAACAGTAACTGAAATGAGGTGTCACATACTTATCAGTATAAACTTGATGCTTCATGTGATATGATGTGAAGTAAATAAACAAGAAAAAAAGTCCAAATCAATACAGGATTTTTTTTTAAAAATTGCAGTCATGCTAAAAAATAAATTAAAAACTTTTGTGTAAGATTATGAGAGTTAACATTTTAAGGGGCATGCGTAATACACACAAGTTAAAAGAATTAAGATAAATTTGGGGAAAACATATATGAGATACGATATAAAGTTGTATCAGAGAAGTCAATTTATAGTGAGCATATAAAGATGTCAAAAACACGAAATTAAAACATGAATCATTCAGGTTAGATGTACATTCAACAGAAGGAGAACAGCATTTGATATTTTATGATGTAAATCAGAGCATCACTAAACTGTGTAATACAATGTCCAGGGAAAAAATTCCGAGACAAAGCATTGGACGTGAAATTTATTGGAAGAGTTTGAAAACATTAATTACGTTGAGCCAAAACTTACAGTGAAACTAAAACTGACTGATATATTAAAACAGAACTCTTAAAATCTTACAGCTCGCCTCTAACGGAAACTTTTATTGACAATTTAGAATAGAATTTAAATTGAAGATTATTTGATGACATTGCTTCTACTATTTGAGTACTAAATTAGGGTTAAGTTGCATATAAAAGTACCTAAAAAGATATAAATGTAGAATAAATAACAAAATACCGAAGATACCATGAATTTGTTTCTGGATATGGCCATTTCGACAACAACCATAGTGCACTCATCGAATTAATTGCAAGAAATATAACCATGAACGAGAAGTTCTCAGTATCCAAAGTAGATATTTCGAAGTCGTGACCGAAATTTTGAATAAAGACTATTCCCCGTTTCCCTTCTTTTTTCTATATATTTATTTATTAAGAAATGCATATTTGTACCAATAAGGATTGAAAGCATATATACAAACATATAGACGAAGTACAACATGAAATAAAATATACAAAATTATACGACTCTATACGTATATTCAATATTTTTTTTTATATTGTTGTTAGTGAACCATGCAATCGTTTGTCCACTTTTCTACATGTAAATAACAAACGAAATATCGAAGTTACTATTCTTTTATTTTCTGCATATGCGTATTTAGACAATTGATGTCTCTTCAGTAATAATAAAATCACAAGATTTGGAAATCCATAATCCAAATATGTGGAAAAGCTATTAGGGTTATTCCATTAAAATGGATGTGGGGGGTAGGAAGGGAAGTTTAATGATCGGACATGGGTCGTAGGTCATTTCTAGCATGTTCCCATTGGTTTATGTAAAATTATCTAAAAACAGGTTGTTGGTTGTGGGGGTACTTTGAAAGTCCCTTCCTACCTAGCCACATCCATTTTAATGGAATAGCCCTTAGAGAACAAATAATAACTAAGATTAAAATCAGGAGTAAAATAAACATGAATATTACAAAACTTTCAATATGTAAATTTAGGAAAAATTTGTTAAAAATTAAGGAGTATCTCCCTCTTGCATAGCCTTGTCCTTAGCTGATTTAGGCATGTGATTGTAGTTCCTGGCCATTGTAGGCGTTTGCTGTTATCCTGTTTTTGTAATTTTCAATTTAGATCCTACTGGTAATTTGGTCTCTTATCAGCTTTGACACATACTAAGTATATCGGTTATTGATTTCCAATTTTTTTTTTATTGATTTGCACTGAAGAGACATAAGTTGACGAAATGCGCATACGCAGCAACTAAAAAGTTTCAAAAAAACTTTGATATTTAAATCTGAAGTTCCCTTGTAGTACGAAGTTCCTTTATAGGTAATCGAAAATTAAATATCTTACATACCAAACTTAGGTATAGCTATATCAGTTTAAATTATGTTTATATCGTTTTAATATCAGGGATAACCCACCATGTGATCGGGGTACCATTTGCGAAAATGCATACCATTATTTTCTCGAATGACCACTCTATGAGCATTTAAGACAAAATATATTTTTAATACTTACAATTTAAGGAAATACAGACCTAGATATAATTTTGTATGGAAATGTTGATCTCACTTTAGAACAAAATAAGGATATTTTTACAGCGGTCCATAACTTTATCCAAAATATCCACAGATCTGATTGACTGTTGCAGATTGTTGCTTCCTTTCTTCTTTTCTTCTCGTTCTTCCTTTTTCGTTTCTTCTTGTAGTTACATTACAAATGTATAATTATTGTTTTTGTATAATTAAATGACTTTTTTGTATACTTCTCAAATAGTCAAATACATTCGAATGTGTTTATTTATTTATTTTTTCTTATTTTTGAATTCAAGTTGTAATAGTGTATGTTATATTTTTTTTTTACATTGCTGCTATGACATGTTATAAATTGTTATAATGTTCATTGTAAGGAGAGGGATTTTAATAATGTTGTTAAAACTTGTACCCGATCCTTTTGCTTATTCTTTTGAGCAATAAAATATGTTCATTTCGATTCAGAAAAAAAAATTCACAGTCACTTCGGTATTTTGTTATTTGCATTTATTGTTATTGAATTTTAGTTTGAACTATTTTTCCTGCGACAGTGAAGAAATGTGCAGCACGGTATATACTTTTGGAAAACCTTACAACTTTACCTGGCTATGAGGAATGTGAAGGTGTCTGTCGTTTTGTAAGTCCATTTTTACAAAAAAATCTTATTTTGTGAGTTTTTAGAGATAATGATATGTTTGATTACGTTTTTATTTCGATATATGATAATGTGTTACCAATAACTTGAAACCATCACTGTAGAAATTTTAAGATTGACATATATATATGTAATTTTAGAAAATTTCTATGGGATATCTGTTTCCCGGACGACTGGGAACGGATCTTTGTCTATAATAGCGTAAGATTGTTTGTTTTGTCCACTGCTTAATTTGACCTTTCTATCGAAACGCGGCGGGTGTTTCATCAGACGTAAGAGATGCTTACTCTACCGGTGCAGCTAATCACACCCATGTTTTAAAAATTGATCCATGTTATTCCTCTGTGTGTTTGTCGAAAAATTATTTTCTGTGCCGTACTGGAGTGAGGCCTTTTTTTTTTGTTGTGATTCCATTGTCGCCATTGGATTATTCTTTTTTAGACTGATGGTTCTGTTCTCGCTTACTATATAACATTCAGTGGTTATGTCTCACTGGAATCACGGTATTAATTTTTTGTTATGGAAAAAAGAATCACATTTTTATATAGAACATTTTATCAGACATTACCGATAGCGCACAGAACATTGAAATAAATGAATATGCCGCCGATCGACGGTATAAATGAAATAATAGTGTTTTTGTAAACAACCTAATAATATAAATGCATCATATGTATTAAATAAATTGATATAGCAATAAATAAAAAAAATTATGAAACTTATATATAGATATACGAAACACTGATATAAGGAAATACATATATCATGCAAACAATTGAAACACGTTTATACATACAAAAGTTTAAGTTTGAATTAAAACTGAATTAGTATGCAGTGTTTTATATTAGTAAACTGTATTATGTGATGTCTGGTACATAGTATTTTAGGGCGATGTCAACTTAATCTGCTTCTTACATTTAAGAATATTTTCTGGCTGGCTGTTCATCGATAGAATTCGAGTATCCGGTATTGTTAAAGGCCCTGTCACACTATAATGTTCTAGCCAACGTATGCCGACGTTCGCGAATTTTTTATCAGAACGTTGGCACACGCCAAAAAATTGGTGAAATTCTTTTGTTTAGCCAATCACAGCGTCAGGGTAACGGCCTACAACGCACGGAAAACTTATCCAACGCTCACAAAACGTGTAACAGCGTAAGGCAACATTGCAAAGGCGTTTTACTAGCGTACTTGACGTGTATCAAACGCATCCATAACGGTCTTCTAGCATTCATAGAGCTTCTAAATTGCGTTTTGGCGATCTTTGTTGGGTCAGCTTGAAATTCTTCATCTCAATGCCATTTGCAAATGTAGAAATGGATAGATATGCCACCGAAAAATACGACAGATTTGCAGGAGGAATAGGTCCCTAAAAAAATAAATAATTCAAAACAATATGTCAGTATGATACTGAAATAAATCAGCTATTTACATTACTTTGGGATTTTGTCTTGCTCTTTAACCATTATTTTTATAATAAAATATCAGTTAATATGTTACTCCTGAGTTACAAGGAACCCGGTTTGCGTTTCTCTTTAAAAAAAACCTACGAGAAACTACTACATATCGCACACATTTCGTGCCTCACGCACCTGTAGCGTTCGTCTTACGTCTGCATAACTTATCAACAACACGTTGGCGAACGTCGTGAAATTTTGAGCATGTTTTCCGACGCACCAAACGTTCAACAACGAACGCCAACGTGTGTCGACGTGTTTGAAACGTGCCTCTAAATTTTACAACGCACACCAGCGTGTACGAGATATTATCACGCACTGGGCACACGTTGGTGCTGTGCGTTATAGTGTGACAGGGCCATTAGGTGAAAATTTCAATTAATTTTTCACTTGTTTAATGAAATATGCTATTTTTTCATCTTTTATTTTTGGTATATTATATGTAATTTAAATGTTTAAAAAACTATTTACTTTATATCCATACATCTAAATTAGATCTACATAGACAACTCTCGCCATCACTCTGCGTTTCCTTTAGGTGTGTACTGTGACGTTCATTAGATTGTCATGTTAATATTTACTGCAGTCGTAGGGCATTCTTATTTTCTTTTCAATATATTCTTATTAACCTTTGCATTATATTGTTGAGTTTACATGATAGTACTGTAGTCAATAAAAGAAACGATGCATAGCTTTAATAAATGAAATATCATTTTACTGTTTTGAAAATAATGTTAGGAAAATATTTTTTGAACATAAGAACAAATAATATAAATATTCGTATCGAATAATTCCTACACTTAATACGGACAAATCAAAGACATAACCCAGAAATTTTGTTTTGTAGACTTGATTTAATCTTGGTGTCAGTGGAAATAAAAATTTGAATCCTACTTCCCATGAAAATATATAATTTAATTTTTTGATTTGAATTTTTTTTTGTTGCAAATGGAAATAAATATTCTGAAGTGACATTGGTGGAAATAAATTATTTGTTCGAGATTTTCATTAAAATTAATAAACTTTCTAGACAAAATCGCCCAAAACCACCCCTGAAAATCAAATGGTAGTCCCCTAACAAAATATCGAAGTTACTGTGAATTTGGTTTCTGCAAATGCACATTTCGACAACTTATGTCTCTATTTTATTTTTGTTACGTATAGGCCCAATTTTTGAATACAAAGTAAGGTTGCACAAGAGCAAAAGGTGTATCTCGCGCTTTTATGGCAAAAAGTCTTACTGGGCATATTTATTACGTGGAATATTATTTGTTGGGTACGTTTGCTGCAGTCGTCACTCTTGATAGTCATTCTTTCCACATGAAAGCCAGTTCTACAGAAACATGCGTTATTTCAGCTCCGACCATGCCATCTGCATGTTTGAGTTTATTTAATTTTCAGTTTGTATTATTGTTATTTAAATGAGTATTCGTGGACACTTTTCAAAAATGAAAAATGACAGCCAATTGAAAAAGAAATAAAATAAAGGGCTTCCATCATTAAAGGTGAATTCGATTACCGGGTGAGCACCATACACAACAGAGAAAAAAAACAAACGAACAAAAAAAATCAAACAAACATACAAACAAATCAATAAACAAACAAAAAAGACAAAACACAAAAAGACAAACAAACAAGAACAAAAGACAAAAAAAAGAAGAAAAAAGGCATCAAATGCAAAAATTGGACATTAATATTCCTCTATATATTTAGCCTCCAAATGCTTAAATTTCACAATATATAAATTATTTCACGCATAAAGATAATTTCAATGAGAAAATTAGTATGTTTTTGCTTCAAGAACATATATAGCTGTATATAACAATAGTACATTTTCATTTACTTAGTTATTATCAGAATTAAACATTCCAGATTTTTTCCATATCCTAAGACTATACCCTTGACAATACAAAAAATACCGAAGTTGCATAAAAAACTGTAAATTTCGTTATGCTGTACACGTGTTTCAAGGAGTAACCTCTCATCAGCAGCATTAAAATCAAATAATATGGAAACCCATAATCCAAAAGTTGTAACAAAAGAAGTACTCATTACCAAATAAATCCAAAATAGGAAGCCAAATCTAGTACCAAGGACATCTACCGAGTGCCATACACGGAATGAAGCCTCAGTATTTTCAGCGCCTCAAATGAGGCAAAAAATCAACAAAGTACATCAATGAATCCAGAGCTTTTACTTTAAAGACGTATTCAAACACTTTTTGTCCATCTTATAATAAGAGTTTGCCCTAAAAGTATTTAGTATTGATAGAGAAATAATGCAAAGATTCAGTCAAATCATTAACCAAGACTGAGTCAAGAAAAGTATGTTTTTATCCCCGCACTTTCGAATGAAAGTTCGGGGATATTGTCGTTGGCCTCGTCCGTCCGTCCGTCTGTCAGTCCGTCAGTAACATATCCTTGCGACGCGAACTCCTCCTACATTTTTTGATTTAGGGTTTTAATTTTGTTATAGAACTGTTGCATATATGCTGCAGATGCGATATAAGCTTTCGGATTTTTGATATTGGTCTTGGTGCAAACAAGAGGCCCCAAGATGTCAATTTTTACACATGTGGCATGCTTCAGAATTTTGATTCCGGTTCCAAGTTTGGTAAATTTCCTGAAAATGTCAAAGACTGATATTTTTGGACATTTTGCCATATAATCTTATATTTTGGCAAGTATTTGGAAAGAAAATTAAAATTCTGAAATCTTAGAATTCGAAAATGTGATTCCAATTTTTGTAAATATCCTGAAGTCTCAAAGACCACTTATTTTTTTGAATTCTACCTAGCAGCCATAATTTTAGCATTTACTTTGATAAGGTTAATCATTTTCACCAATTGAATTTCAAAAATAATTCATTCCAATTTTGGTAAATTTCCTGAAAGTGTCAAAGACCACACATTTTTGGAATTCTACCTAGCAACAATACTGTGAGGATTTGTTTCCATTAGGGCAATCATTTTCACCAACTGAATTTCAAAAATATTTGATTCCAATTTTGGTAAATTTCCTGAAAGTGTCAAAGACTACGTATTTTTGGAATTCTACCTAGCAACAATACTGTTAGGATTTGTTTCCATTATGACAATCATTTTCACCAATTGAATTTCAAACATATTTGATTCCAATTTTGGTAGATTTCCTGAAAGTGTCAAAGACCACATATTTTTTTGGAATTCTACCTAGCAACCAAACTGTTAGCATTTGTTTTTATAAGGTCAATCATTTTCACCAATTGGATTTCCAAAATAATTGATTCCAAATTTGGTTAATTTACTGAAATTGTCAAAGACCACTAATTTTTGGAATTCTACATTGAAACCA
>MJUU01012145.1:0-10403 GCA_002080025.1 Modiolus philippinarum | reverse complement strand
ATTTCCTGAAAATGTCAAAGACTGATATTTTTGCACATTTTGACATATAATCTTATATTTTGGCAAGTATTTAGAAAAAATAAAAATTCTGAAATCTTAGAATTCGAAAATGTGATTCCAATTTTGGTAAATATTCTGAAAGTCTCAAAGACCACTTATTTTTTGGAAATCTACCTAGCAACCATACTTTTAACATTTTTTTTTAATTCTACCTATCAACTATATTTTAGGATCAGTTTCAATTAGGACAATCATTTTTAACAATTGGATTTCAAAAAGTCTTGATTCAAATTTTGGTAAATTACCTGAAAGTCTGAAAGACCACTTATTTTTTGGAATTCTTCCTAGCAAGCATACTTTAAGCATTTGTTTTGATAAGGTCAATCATTTTCACCAATTGGATTTCCAAAATAATTGATTCCAAATTTGGTAAATTTCCTGAAATTGTCTAATACCACTAATTTTTGGAATTCTACATTGAAACCATAGTTAAAAAAATTGTTAGCATTAGAAGAAACATTTCACCAATTTGATTTCCAAAATATATGATTCCAAGTTTGGTAAAATTCCTAAAAGTCTCAAAGACTACTTTTTTTGGAAATCTGCCTAACAACGATATATTCTTTAATTCCTTACTGTCAATAGTTTAATTTAAAAAATGTTAAGAAAAATTATACCCAGGGTATATAGCTGTTTTCTGTGTCAAACAGGGGGTGCGGGGATCACTGTCGTTTCCGACAGTCATTAGTCTAGTTTATTTTTAGATTTATACACCAAGTAAAGTATTCTTTTTGTTATTGGAACGATGCCACATTCTTCAAATAGTTCGCCAGATGGTTTTGTAAAATCGTGTTCATCTAATATAATTCTTGCAGCTCTTTTTGTAATTTTAGTAGGCTTTCAATCAAATACTTACTACAATTCCCCCAAACTGAACAACAATAATCAAAATGGGAAAGAATATATGCATTATATCAAGGGTCGCTGTCCTCACGCCTTGGTCGACGCATTGGACGTGGAGCCACAACAAGAGCCTAGCGTTATCGAGCCCTTCTTCTTTGAGCAGATAAGTAACATGCCTGACCCTCGCGACCTCGACCCCTCTCGCAAAAATCTCATGGTCCTCTACAAGTTGATGCTGAGCAAGCAAAGCAAGTGCGAAAACTGCAGGTGCGAGGTCATCTTCGCTAGCAAGAATTACGATCCGCTCCTCTTCTCCCCCACCCCCACCTCCTTGGCAAGCGAAGATGGTGCGAGGTCGCCATAACAATTCTACCTCTGGAAAAATACTTCAATCGATTTGGAAGAATGCCAACTTCATCTGCTTGTTTGAGCAGTATGCCAGTAATCGTGATCCCGCTGGTACCATTGCAGCGATTTCAGTATCGCTCAGTTCGATACCCTATTGGACCGCTGCTGCCCCAAAAAGAAAATTGGAAAGTATCAATGCAGTCTAGGCCACTTCTACTTTGCCAAAGATAAAGAATGAACACTTGCAAGAATCAACGGGACTTGTGACGTGTTTAGAATTTAAACACTGGGGAACTAGCGGTAGATTTTCCGAATATAGTAATACACAAAAGTTATTTCGAATATTATAATTATTAAATCCAACAAGCATAAACAGTTTAACATAAACAATATAAACATGGAAATTTAAGAAATATAGCAGTCCAAATATTATCAATACGGTGTCCGTATTCAGGTATCGGCTTTCCGAACTGTCCATTCAAACAAAAGAAATCTGTCTTTTATCACAAATCAAACAATAGGTTACCCAATGACGTTAAAAGTACATAATCCTATAGAACTGTTAATTATATAAAGTCACTTTTTTTCTCTAATTGACGTTACTGAATTAAATTAAAAAGCGGATATAATCGGATAAATGAAGAATGTTTTTAACAGAGAGTAATTTTATTTTAAAAAGATAATTAAAGAAAATGTCACCAAATTTTCCAACATGACAACTCTCCTCCGCTCCGACTGGACTCTGACCCAGAGTCCGAGATGTTTTTTTCTGTAATTAGTTGTTTCAACTTTTGCCTTTGCCGTTTGTTCCGTTTTGTGACGCGGTCTTCCAATTTCGAGTGTCATTTCCATTGCATTGAATTTGTTGCTTGTATTCACTTAATTTAGATTTGAATTCTGTAATCAATCTGTCCTTAAAATGAATTTGTTCGTTTAGATAATTTACATCCATCTGTAGATTATTGGAAAGTCGAATTTTCTCTGCATAAAAAGTTCTCAATTTCCGGATTTCCGTGTTTAGTTTGTTGCACTCTTCATTATGGTTTTTGATCAATTCCGCATAGGGACTAGACATTTTCTTAATCTTTTCATTTAGATCCTTAAGTTCACTTTCTCGGTTTTCCAATTTCATTTCCGCGGTGAAGAGAGA
Organism: Modiolus philippinarum; assembly: GCA_002080025.1. Lineage (NCBI taxonomy): Eukaryota > Metazoa > Mollusca > Bivalvia > Mytilida > Modiolidae > Modiolus > Modiolus philippinarum. Next base: position 8,002 of record MJUU01012145.1, on the reverse strand, counting down.
TTTTGAAACACTAAAGTGTGCATCTTCACATTTTGAAAGTTTCTTCTTAAATACGTTTAATTCAGTCCTCAAAGAATTATCCATTGATTTTGTTGTATCATTAAATTCACTATCGGTAATATCCGAAAAGGGGAAGATTGACATGATACTTTTCTTTTGGTTATAATCGAGTAATCTTTGTAAATCTCTTTGCTTTTGCTTTTCGGATTTCCGTTTACTTTTTTTATCAATTTTTGTTTTACATAATCTTGCGAAGTGTCCAAAATATCCACATTTATAGCACTTACTGTTTATGGCGTGGCAAAAATGTCCTACATCGATCTTTCCACATCTCGTACAATGGCAACTCCTATTGCTTACTCCAAATACACAAGTGTCTCCATGGTTTAGTTTTTGTATTCTTTGTGGGTTCCACCAATTCCATCTCGGAAATCCAAAGTTCGAATAGTTCATTGTTGTACACGGGATTTTACATCGCAAATAACTATTTCACTTGCTTAGTTAAATGTTCCGGGCTCTGCACCATTTAACGTGTTTAGAATTTAAACACTGGGGAACTAGCGGTAGATTTTCCGAATATAATATTTCGAATATTATAATTATTAAATCCAACAAGCATAAACAGTTTAACATAAACAATATAAAACATGGAAATTTAAGAAATATAGCAGTCCAAATATTATCAATACGGTGTCCGTATTCAGGTATCGGCTTTCCGAACTGTCCATTTAAACAAAAAAATCTGTCTTTTATCACAAATCAAACAATAGGTTACCCAATGATAATCCTATAAAACTGTTAATTATATAGAGTCACATATTTTCTCTAATTGACGTTACTGAATTAAATTAAAAAGCGGATATGATCGGATAAATGAAGAATGTTTTTAACAGAGAGTAATTTTATTTTAAAAAGATAATTAAAGAAAATGTCACCAAATTTTCCAACATGACACTTGGATCGGGAGTCCGAGAATGCCCGCAAGTCCCCACGATCACCCCTGAATGGTGAATTCCAAACGGTGGGCATGAGCTGATTTACGGCATGGACCCATTGAATAGATGCAGTAGATGCAGTGCCAAATGGAACGCTCATCGCATTGATACACAGGATTTCGAAGGAAGGATCTATAATTTCCACTTCCACCGGAAGCCTCGGCAGTCGCCCGGGTCTCCGTGCTGCAGCAAGACCGTCCGCGACCATCAATGCATTTACCCATCCATATTGGGCAGTCATATATGCAAGAGGCAGTCGAAGCTATTCCCCGAGGCTTTGCACAGTATCCACAACCTGACCACAGGGACTTGCTCCCGGTCTAGAAAAAAAAATTACTATCCAACATGAATCTCGGAGAAAAAAACACAAGGGAAATCCTATGTCCGATACCCTGCTCGCTTCGTTTAAATTTTTTCTAAATAAAACAAACAAAACCTACCTTCATGCCTTTTACGTTCTCTTCCTGAATAATTTTCCGAACAGGAAACACAGTGTTTACCTCATGATAGCTCTGCTTCATTCCTATATCTCGATTTGTTTACTCATATTTCATGATAAGGACAATTCATGGATCTCAATGTGAAACTACAACGACCTTCACATTCTAAATTTAAATCCTTCACGCGGAAGTCATTCCGTTGAAGATAACGCCGATACATTAATAAGGCGGGATAGAACGATTTTTTTCCTAAGTCGATATGTGAAATTGTGATTATGACCATTTCGGCGAATCGCAACGCTTTTGCCTGTACTTCATCCATTTCAACCTTTCAATCAATCTGTTTGCTAAAAATAGATATATCGCGGGAAAATAGCATTCGATACATAGGCATATTACGTCGACCGAATGAAAAGGTCCCGAGAGCTTCCGCGTGAAGGATTTAAATTTAGAATGTGAAGGTCATTGTAGTTTCACATTGAGATCCATGAATTGTCCTTATCATGAAATATGAGTAAACAAATCGAGATATAGGACAACGGCAGTAGAATACCGCAGGAACAAAGCACAAGATTACACAAATCAAAGTCCAGAGACAAGGCAAAAGCAAGAACACCAAAAGACGGAAGACCAAAGACACCACATGCCTACAAAACACTCGAACGTTACATATACAACACAAAAAACTAAAGCACTAACAGTGTGAACTCTCAATAAACAAGAGTGACATCAGGTGCCCCGGAAGGGTAAGCATGTCCTGCTCTGTGCACAGCACCCGTCACACTGTCAGTGGGTCAATTCAGGGTAAAGTCGAAACCGGTAATGTCAAATCAGGGAAGACGCAAATCTAGCTGAAAATGTCAGTTTTTATTTGTGACACTGACATTTCATATCTATCTATGATGTCGTGGTGACGGCCATAGAATTTCTGAAGGGACGAAAGTAACAAAGGCTGAACATATCCCTGACTCAGCAGTTTTTGTGACAGTGCTTTTGCTCTTTCCACAAAGTCACTGTATGTACTGCACGCTCTACAGTAACGAATTAATTGTGAAATATATACTCCATATGCTGGGGATGCAGGTATATTGCTGCAGAGAAAGGGAAAGTTCACAATTGGAAAGTCAAAATCATCACGTTTGTCATATAATCTACATTTCAGAATGGAATGAATGAAGCAGAGCTATCATGAGGTAAACACTGTGTTTTCTGTTCGGAAAATTATTCAGGAAGAGAACGTAAAAGGCATGAGGGTAGGTTTTGTTTGTTTTATTTAGAAAAAAATTAAACGAAGCGAGCGGGGTACCGGACATAGGATTTCCCTTGTGTTTTTTTCTCCGAGATTCATGTTTGATAGTAATTTTTTTTCTAGACCGGGAGCAAGTCCCTGTGACCTGACTATAGCAGCACCCAAATTGTTGGGTGGTGCAATATTGAAACCGCGGGGAGGATACACCGCGAACCTTTTTGCTCCTCCGAATGCAACGCTATATAGGCTGCTTTAGGACTATCAATCCATCGCTTTTGGGCGACCGATCCAACGCTTAGGACGATCAGTCCATCACTTAGGGGCGATCAGTCCATCACTTAGGGGCGATCGATTAATCGCTTAAGTTGACGATACTATAAATAAATGACGTTCATCAAGATCGCCAATCACAAGCAGCGTAATGCGCTTGTAAGGGAGACCAAACTCAGTATCCAGGCAAACGGTATGCAGCGTCGCCTAGAAAGATCGGACTCAGCCGCGCCCTCATCAAGATATCTATCCGCACCGATGCCTGCCCTTCCTCTTCCCACTCCTGCCTCTGAAGGCGACGACGACCCACTACCCATCGAGCAAGCATTGAGTACCAACCTCGGTCCGCGAGCAACTCGCTATCTCCAGCTCAGTATGACCCCCCGAGGCCGACCATACCTTTGGGTTGCAAGTGAAAGACGATACAATCATGATCGGGAGTCTACCCGACGGAAAAGATATCCTCATCGACTTCAAGCGCTATAAGGGTACCCCCGGTCTGTGGGAGCTCATAGTCATGAAGCATCCTGGATATTTGGAGATGGAAGACCTGAATACCTATGGCCATATCCTACGACCTGGAAGGACCACCGAGTGCCAAGGCAACTCTGCCTCTCGGCGACCCTAAGGCTATGGAAGGAGATCGTATCTCTCTACTTTAAGCGATATAAGTATAGCAGTGGGGTGCAGACCGTCTTTCTCCCCAAAAGTTTCGACCAGTTGCTGGATCGTCTCGGTCTTCGCGCCGCCTACCAGTCTAGGAATAATGGGTCGTGCAATGAAATTGTGGCGTCCTTAGAAGTAAGGAAGAGCGTTAAAAATGCAATTTTTTTTTTAGAGTTTTAAGAAATTTACCAAAACAGCAGCAGATGATGATAAAAAATAATGGTCTTTTTTGGTCAAATTTCGACTGAATTCTGCACGAAATTTAAATATTTTTCCAGAAAAGGTTGGTTCAAACCCCTGGACATCCTCACCTGATTCGAAAATGTAATCACATGTGCGAAGAATTGTGCGGTTAAAAGTTGCTAAAAATTATGATAGATCTCTTTTACATTTCCAAGATATTTATCAGAGTTATAGAATTCAAATTCATGTATTATATATTTGTAGCATCATGAATTGAATTAAAGTACCCACGAAATCACAGTGTGGGAGCGGAAGTGTACAGCATTTTTCTTATTTTTAAAATTGCGATCCCACACTGTGCTGATGCTATCTACGAATCAGTGAGATAATTATCAAAGTAGAAACAATAGATGCGACTCCCGATAAAGTAATTATTATTGTGCTAAAGTCAATACTGTTATACTACGATATCATTAAATGCACCATAATTATCAAAAACTTCAATTTTACTATATAATAATTTCATCGGCTATTAGAAATCTATTATTAAGGCGAACATGGACCATGAATTAGTTGAACCCATCGGACTAGCGCACTCTGGGGTTTAACTACTACAGGCCGGGAAGAAGTTCACAAAAAATAAAGATGGCCTTTTTGGGGATCCACTTTGAAAGACGGACACTCAATTGATCTTTTTATGCCGATTTGTGCATTGTATGTGCATCTATACGTTCTCCTGTGGCAATCTACGTTGTTTTCATATAAATTCAAAACATATAAATGAAATATAATAGTATTTTTTTTTCAGTGGAAATGACTTTTATATAATTATGCATCTATGGTAAACAATCCAAAAAGTAACATTTCTACCTCATTTAACCGAGAGCTCAATTTCTATTGTTCTATTTAAACCACTTGCCCGCCTGCTGCTTTTTCAAGTATTTCTACTAATAATATCATCGTTTCGCACTTGGCAGACTCGAAGGCTTACTGTGAGGTATGAGCAAAGCTAACTGTTGAAGGCCTCACGGTGAAACAACAATAAAAGCGTTGTTCCTTTGCTTATTATCCCCGCACTTTCGAAGAAAGTTCGGGGATAATGTTATACCCTCCGTCCGTCCGTCCGTCCGTCCGTCACACTTTTCTTGTGACTCAAACTCCTCCTACATTTTTGGATTTAGGGATNATAATATCATCGTTTCGCACTTGGCAGACTCGAAGGCTTACTGTGAGGTATGAGCAAAGCTAACTGTTGAAGGCCTCATGGTGAAACAACAATAAAAGGGTTGTTCCTTTGCATATTTTACCATGTATTTGTAGAGACTTTGTCTCATGTGCATTTACTCCGTATCCTTCCATTCGCGATCGAAAACTATTTCTCTTGATCATTTTATACTGGCATATTTGCCAGCTCAAAGATGGTGAGCGATACAGACTCTAAGGTCAAATATGCGCATCACTTGGCGTCCGTCGTAACGTTGGATGTAGTAGACAAACATTATAAAACTTACATAAATTTTGTCTAAATTGGTTTTTAAGATTACTTAAAACTTCATTTGTATCTTTTAAAATCACTAAATTTAACATTATATTATTTTTTTCTCAATAAAATATTTTGATTTAATATCTATACAGTACTAAAATATTTTAAATAGTTTCATTTTTCAAAGAAAAATGAAAAATGACAAAAAGAATTTTTTGGCAAGGGAGGTAATTTTACATTTTATTGAATATTTGCTTGTTATGATGTGTTTTGTCAGAGTCATGTAATTATATGATTTCGTAGCAAGTTTCTTAGTGAGCTGAAGCCTGTGCACAGACATCATCAGACACACAAATATATAAAAAATAAACAGTGGTCGTTCCAGGGGGCCGGGGGTGCGCCCCTCCTTCGCTTGGAAAATATTTAAGATTCCTAGGGTTAAAAAAAAAATGGTTCCCGAATCCGGCCCCCTCTTACCAAAAAGGGGTCCCCCCTAGAAAGTCTGGACCTGCCACTGAAAAAACCCTATTAAAAATAATATATAAATCCAGAGACATATAGATCCAAGTAAATCTTAACAAGAAGTGATATCGATTGAAAGTCGCCGTCGTGACGTCACAAGCTTGAAAGGCAAGAAATCACAGTCACTGATTAGGGTCATAAAAATGTCATTTTCAATTAACTGGTGAGAATTTGTTATTTAAGTTAAATTGATAATTCCTTTTGATCTTAATTATGGAATGTTTGCACTTTTACAGGATGTAAAAATTTCCAGCTTTTTATTTTTAATATATAAAGAATTAGCGTATTTTGTAAACCATATAATTTTTCGAAACTTTCACATTTATGAAATTCACATGAAAAAATATTTGTCTATTTTTATGAAAAGGTAAATCGGTAGAAAAAATATGAATATCTCAATGTTTATCATGCATTTTACAGATCCAAAATCGTGCATATAATAAAAAAAGTTATCAAAAATTAAAAATTCTATCCCAATTACTATATATTGACAATTCTTTGGCTTTGCCAACCAAAAATGGTAATTTGCATATGTAAATTAGATTTTGTGGCGTCACTAATTGGATTCGCGGAAACTCCTATTTGTATAACTGGAGTAGTTTTTACAAGTTGTGGCAAGTGCTTATAGTTTCTGTAGACCCTTTTTCCAAGATAGGCACGAGTCGGCGACGTAGATTAACATTTTACTATATGGGAAAAACACTTTGGAATTACTAAACTAATTTGTACCAATCTTTTTTGATACCCTTTCAAAAGTCCCTTTTGAAAAACGGCGTCCGGTAGGTCTGCATTTCATTCAATAATAGTCGCAAGCTTTAGTTTGGCTATAGTGGTAATGCATAGACATATGTTAGTCCCTGTCCCAACTTAAGAATATTTGCTATGAATACCCTATATAGTTTTGAATTTTGCACGTTGCCGCATTTTGAATCCCTTGCCTAACTGAGGACACTTAAATTTATCTCTCACGTAGAAAAATTTACTTAATAATTTAAAATAGACTAAAAATAATTATCTACAACAAATACACAGAAGTTTTTTTCACGAAAATATTTTCTTTAAAAAAATAAAAATTTCCCGGTTTCAAACTGCTATATTTTGATAACATAAAAACTAATATATTGTAGGTTATTTTATTTTTCATTTTCATTTGTGCATAATAAAAGACATTATATCAGTGTTATGGGGAAATTGGAAATTGAAAATTTGAAAAACCTACTTCCTGTTCCGTCCACATGCAGTTCCTTATCTCCCTAAGCTCCCTACCTGCCCACAATCTCTATTTGTGGATCTTTTCCCATGAGACATAATATGAATTTTTAAAACAAAATTTATGCGAATACCCCCTTTTTTAGAATGATTCACCTGTTCAACTACGTGCATCAAGGGACTATCCCTGGATCAAGTGTACACTGATTCATCACCAATGGCCTTAAAATTATCTTTGTCCTTGTAACTGCAAGAATTACCTTTCAATGCAACAAATTAATTATCGAATGAAAGAAAATCATTAGGGACCGACCATTTAACCTGAAAGGGGGGTTATGGGTTTTTTTTTCTGGACAGAAATTTATTTATTTTTATATGCGTATCAACAAAATTTTTTTTTTTCAAAATTAACATTATTTTTTTATCCAGAAAGCCTCCTTTAGAATTTTTTTTCATCATTTTGGCAGCCAAAATATTTTTTTCAGATAAAATCGGCTCCAAAATATTTTAGAAAAAAAACATAGCCCCCCCTTCAAGTTAAATGGTCGGTCCCATCAACAATATGGGTCACGATTGAGGGTGACCAACGGTTGCGCATTAATTTCTAATTATTATTTCGCGCACCGACAAATGAGTAATTTGTGACCGATTGTAATACTGGTGACCAGGAAAATATTGACTCATCAGAACCAACCTTCGACGAGAGGGGTTCCAGTTGTATTTTTACCAGTTTTTGAATATATTAAGTGTATTATCCAATTTTTAAATTTCCGATCAAATTTGATCTATTTATCTTAAATTATCTATAATATGATTTTTTATCTTTTAGAAATCTTTTTTATCTGTACATAGCAATTTAACCGACTTTTTTTTAACTCAGTGTATATTTATTACTAATATTAACAGTTCACGCCGCGATATAGCTGAAATATTGCTTAAGTTGGCGTTAAGCAACAATCAATCAATCAACCAGTTTTTATCATTT
>MJUU01012140.1:46938-72686 GCA_002080025.1 Modiolus philippinarum | reverse complement strand
CCCCAGACGTCCAAGTCGATGATTCCATCTTGTTTGCAGCGTCAAAATTTACCTAGAAATCAATTTTCGTTGAAATCGGACAATGTTGAAATTTTGACGTATTTTGGCGGCCATCTTGAATATGGCGGACATGTTGCAAAATTTTTCCGCATGAATTCCTTCCTCTCATCTTATTAAACATGAATACAAAATATGAACAAATTCTGCCAGTCAGTTCCTGATTTATTGAATGCTCAATATTTTGACGTAATATGGCGGCCATCTTGAAAATGGCAGCCATTTTGAAAATTTTTATTGGTGCATGCACATCTTATGGTGGTTCAACTTTGTGCCAAGTATGAATGAATTCTGTCCAGGCATCTTTGATAAAATAGCCGGACAAAAATCATTGGAAGAAAATAAAAGAGAAAAGCAATAACAATACTAGATTTGTAATTGCAAGCAATAGCTGATGTCGCCCCTGGCAGCCAATTCGATGATTCCATTATGTTTGCAGCGTCAAAATGTACCTATAAATCAATTTTCATTGAAATCAGAGGTCTTGGACACCGGAAACGTTTTCCCCATATTCTAAGCAACCTTCCTCTTAATTTTCATCCAATTCTGAGCACTTTGATTTTCCTGCCTTTTTTTGTCGTTTCCATTGCAACCGGTGCCATATTGAAGTCTTGGACATCAGAAACCTTTCCCCCATGTCCTCAGCAACCTTTCTGTAAATTTTCATCCAATTCTGAGCACTTTGATTTTCCCGCCTTTTTTGCTGTTTCCATGGTAACCGGTGCCATATTGAAGTCTTGGACTTCGGAAACCTATACCCTATGTCCTAAGCAACCTTTCTGTAAATTTTCATTCAATTCTGAGCACTTTGATTTTCCCGCCTTTTTTGCCATTTCCATAGCAACCGGTGCTATTTTGAAAATTTTTGTTTGTGCATGCACATATCCTAATGGTGATCCAACTTTGTGCCAAATAAGAATGAATTCTGTCAAGGCATCTTTGAGATTTTATGATTTTCATTGAAATCCGAAAAATTTCAAATGTTGACGTAACTTGGCCGCCATCTTGGAAATGGCAGCCATTTTGAAAAACTTTTTTGGTGGAGGTACAACTTCATAAGGTGATCCAACTTTGTACCAAATATGAATGAATTCTGTCCAGGCATCATTGAGAACTGGCGTGGACAAAAAGAGGTGGAAGAAAGAAACAATAATAATAATAATATAATGAATAATGAATAATAGAGAAAAAGACAAAGAACAATATGTCGTCCCGACTACGTCTGGGGCGACATAACTAGACTTGCAATTGCAAGCAATAGCTGATGTCGCCCCTGGCAGCCAATTCGATGATTCCATGTTGTTCGCAGCGTCAAAATCTACCTAGAAATAAATTTTCATTGAAATCCGACAACGTTGAAATTTTGACGTATTTCGGCAGCCATCTTGGAAATGGCGGCCATTTTGAAAATTTTTGCCGGTGCATGCACATCTCCTTGAGGTGATCCAACTTTGTACCAAATATGATTGAAATCTGTCCATGCATCATTGAGAAAATATCAATTTTAGTTGAAATTGGACCGAAGTCGAATTTTTCGTATTCGTGCGGCCATCTTGGAAATGGCGGCAAATTTGAGGAAAATTTTTCCTGATCTACAACTTCAGATAGTGTTCCAACTTTGTACCAAGTATGATTGAATTCTGTCCAGGCATCTTTGAGAAATCTCCCGGACAAAAAGAGGTGGAAGAAAGAATAATAATAATAATAATAATAATAATAAAGAAACGGACAAAAAACAATATGTCGTCCCAACTATGTCTGGGGCTACACAACTAAATTTGCAATTGCAACCAATAGCTGATGTCGCCTCTAGTAGCCAATTCGATGCTCCATTCTTGTTCATAGCGTCAAAATCTACCTAGAAATCAATTTTCGTTGAAATCGGACAACGTTGAAATTTTGACGTATGTTGGCGGCCATCTTGGAAATGGCGGCCATTTTGATTTTAAATTCCTTCCTTTCATCTTGTTGAACATTTATACAAAATATGAACAAATTGTGCAAAGCGGTTCCTGAGATATTGAATCCTCAATTTTTCAACGTAAAATCTTGGAAATGGCGGCTATTTTGAAATTTTTTTTGTAGCCTGCACTTCTCGTCATGGTGATCCAACTTCCTGCCAAGTTTCATTTGCATACATGAAACCGTTTTCTCAAAATAGTCCGGACAAAATTTGTGGAAGAACAATAAAAATAACAAAGAATAATAATAAGAAGAAAAAGAAGAAACAGAACAATAACAATATGTCGCCCCGACTACGTCTGGGGCGACATAATAATAAAGAAACGGGCAAAGAACAATTTGTCGTCCCGACTACGTCTGGGGCGACATAACTAGATTTGCAATTGCAAGCAATAGCTGATGTTGCCCCTGACAGCCAATTCGATGATTCCAGCTTGTTCGCAGCATCAAAATCTACCTAGAAATCAAATTTCGTTGAAAACGGACAAAGCTGAATTTTTTTTCGTATTTCGGCGGCCATCTTGGAAAAGGTGGCCATGTTGAAAAAAAAATTTCTTGCAAACCCCTCTCCAGATAGTGATCCAACTTTGTACCAAATATGAATGAATTCTGTTGAAGCATAATTGAGAACAATTTAATTTTTGTTAGAATTGGACGAATTTCGAATTTTTCGTATTTTGGTAGCCATCTTGAAAATGGCGGCTGCTTTGAAAAAAATTTCCTCCCATGCACCCCTCCAGATAGTGATCCAACTTTGTACCAAATATGAAAGATATTTGTCCAAGCATCATTGAAATATAAGCCGGACAAAAAGAGGTGGAAGAAAGAAACAATAATGAACTAGATTTGCAATTGCAAGCAATACTTGATGTCGCCCCTAACAGCTAATTCGATGATTCCAGCTTGTTTGCAGTGTTAAAATCTACCTAGAAATCAAATTTTGTTGAAATCGGACAAAGTTGAAATTTTTTACGTATTTTGGCGGCCATCTTGGAAAAGGCGGCCATGTTGAAAAAAAAATTCCCTTGCATACCCACCTCCGTATAGTGATCCAACTTTGTACCAAATATGAATGAATTCCGTTGAAGCATGATTGAGAAAATTTCGTTTTTTGTTAAAATTGGACGAATTTCGAATTTTTCGCATTTTGGTAGCCATCTTGAAAATGGCGGTAGCTTTGCAAAAAAAATTTCCTCCCATGCACCCCTCCAGATAGTGATCCAACTTTGTACCAAATATGAATGATTTCTGTCCAGGCATCATTGAGATATAAGCCGGACAAAAAGAGGTGGAAGAAAGAAACAATAATGAACTAGATTTGCAATTGCAAGCAATAGCTGATGTCCCCCCTGACAGCCAATTCGATTCTTCCATGATGTTCGCAGTGTCAAAATCTACCTAGAAATCAATTTTCGTTGAAATCGGACAATGTTGAAATTTTGACGTATTTTGTGCGGCCATCTTAAAAATGACGGCCATTTTGAAAAAAATTTTCGCATAAATTCCTTTCTCTCATCTTACTGAACATTTTTGTACAATATAAACAAATTCTTCAATACAGTTCCTGAGATATTGAATCCTCCATTCTCAACGTAAAAGGGCGGCCATCTTGGAAATGGCGGCCATTTTGAAAATTTTTGCCGGTGCATGCACATCTTCTCATGGTGGTCCAACTTTGTGCCAAGTATGATTGAATTCTGTCCAGCCATCTTTGAGAAAATACGCGGACAAAAATCCTTGGAAGAAAGAAAGAATAATGAAAAATAATAATAACGAGTGATGATATGTTTGCATGCAAACACAAGTCACCCAAACAAGTTTCGATACCCAATTGCTTTTTGATAAAATGCTGTGTTGTATATTTATCACCAATGATTGTAATAATGTGTTCTGAAATGTTTGTTTCTATTCCTTGTGTAAGAACTAGTGTCATACACACATTATCTTTTCGTCTATCAGTGTTAGTAGTACTTTGATTCACAGGTTAACACTAAATAAGTATATATATGTACTTGATTGCATCAGAAAGGAAGTTGCGTCATAATGGTTTCATTATTGATTCAATGATGAAACCAACATTCAAAGCTTAATACTGTATGTACATTTATTGATACTTTAACGTGAAATAAAGCTATAGGGCTGTGACCTTGACCTTTGACCTTGACCTCATTTTGAATGTCCAGACTTCCTGAACATTTTGTACATTGAATGTCTTTTAGTATCTTCAATACTATTTGAGCTATAAGCAAAAAACGCAAAATTCGGACATCAAAATCGGTTTTAGGTCCATAAAACGAAAACGGTTAGTCCGATAATTTTGGACCTTATGTAACAAATATAGATCTTAACAAGACACACATTTTTGCCATTACATTTTATCAGCTATCTATTACGGTTTATGAGTTATTTCAAAAACAAGGTCTAGGGTCAAAGTTCAAAGTGACCAATGACCTTTGACCTTGGCATTTTTAAATGTAACACATATCACCTAAGTTGAATGGAAAAGGTTTCAGGTTTCTATCTCATACCGTTTTTGAGAAAAAGCATGCTAAAAGAGGTGACGAAACTTTCAAGGGGCATAACTCTTGAACGGTGTATCATAGAATTTTGGTCTAAATGTAACAAAGGTCCGTCATGACCTGATAAACATTTTTGCCATAACAATTAATCAGCTATCATTTACAGCTTTCGAGATATTCCAATTTCAAGATTTGAGGTCAAAGTTCAAAGTGACCAATGACCGTGGTCATTTTGGAAATTCAAAGACCTTCTTGCACATCTTTGGGTGGTTGTCTACATTGGTGCCATGTTTGATTAAGTTTGGAATACCCATCTCTGAGGTAATGTTTGGACAAACTTTGAAAAATCCATTGAGGAATAATAATAACAAGATATAACTGTGTTCGCAAGCGAAACACAAAAGTCTCCCAAACGAACTCCCATATCGGATTTTTGGGCATTATAAAACCCCTTTAAAAAAAAAATGAGCACGGGTTCCCGATATAATTTACTGCATACATATAGTTGAAATCAAAACATATCACACAGCAGAAAACACATTTTTCTCAAAATAATAGCTTTTTGGCTCGGTTTCCATGGCAACCAAATGCTCCATTATCCATAACAATGAATTTCATACTTTGTTTCAAAAAAAAAATTGGGCAGGGGTTCCCCTTATAACCTTAATAATACATATAGCTGTAATGAAAATACAATTGTCAATAATAAATGCTTTTTCTCAAAATTTCAATTTTTTGTATGGTTTCCATGGCAACAGTAATTATTTTGAAAATTATATCATTTTACCTTGGTTTCCATGGTAACCAAATGCTCCATTATCCATAACAATGAATTTCATACCTTGATTCCAAAAAAATTTGGGCAGGGGTTCCCCTTATAACCTAAATAATACATATAGCTGTAATGAAAATACAATTATCAATAATAAATGCGTTTTCTCAAAATTTCAATTTTTTTGTATTGTTTCCATGGCAACCGTACTAATTTTGAAATTTCTAATTCTATGGGCCCTTTCTTACATGACAAACATCTTTCCTATGAAGTTTCATGGAGTTACAGTTACTAGTTTTCAAGATACGGTGAAAAAAAATGGTGAAAAAATTCAAAATTTCATTTTCCCATAGGGTTAACATGGAGGACCCCACCCCTATTTGAGCCCCCCAAAAGTACCCTTAATGAACCCCTATCTGAAATTTTTTGGGATGTGGCACAACTAGATATATGGGGCTAACATCCTACAAAGTTTGAAAGCTTTAGGTCAAATGGTCTCTGAGATCTGTTTCGGACAAGTTCACGCGGACGAGAATAAAGAAAGAAGAATAATAATAAGAAACGCAACAAAAACAATAAGTCTCCCAAACTTCGTTTGGGAGACTTAATAAGAAGAAACAGAGTAAAAACAATAAGTCACTAAACTTCGTTTGGGTGACTTAATAATAACAAAGAAACGGACCAAAAACAATATGCCGTCCCGACTACGTCGGGGGCGACATAATAATAATGATAATAGTAGAGAAACGGACCAAAAACAATATGTCGTCCTGACTACGTCTGGGGCGACATAAATACAAAAATTTAAAGCGATTGTTAAAAAATTGCTATAGCTCCAACAACTTCCCTGGTCTTAATATATAGCTTCTGGTTTACTGATATTTCAATCATTCTCCTTTCGGGCAGAAAATTGTACTTGTGCATTTATGCATCCTTTCTACTCATTTAACATTTTTCTTTACGTTGGTCGGATTGCCTTTTGGAGATTAGTTGATTTCATAAATTTTCCAAAAATTGACGAGAACAAATGATACTGTTACATAGTTTCTCCGTTCTATCAGTAACTGGCTTTCTGTATGGATAGCAACACTGTTACTATAATAATGAGGATGTCAAATTCAATTCCTGTATTTTTTTAAAGATTCTTTTTGCTCTACTGTGGCGTTGACATTGCACTTTTCTGTATGTTGGATATCGAGAGGATCATAAATGACTTTTTTCATTTGAAGTCGATCTGTGTAACGATTTTATGTGTGAAGTGCATATTTTTCTTTATATCGGTAGGAATTGTTAGTTAAAAACACAAGCATTTTATGCCGCAGTAGTACCCGGGCATTAGTAAGGTTAGATACAATTTTAATGTATAATGATACAAATAGCAAAAAAGACCATATCGACCAAAATACCTCATATAGGATGGCAGGTAATCGAATGAATTCCCTACGTATAAAATGCATACAGTACCCTGAAAATTCAACAGCAATTTGACTGCAAAAGGATCACTGAGGGGTAACAAAAGGATAAAAAAAAATAGTAAAGATCGTTGATCACAAGATTTCCGATCAATGGTTNGGGGGGGGGGCGATCAATGATCATAGGCGCTGGGATCAAGGAGCACAAGGGTTGTGATCAAAGATTACAAGCCATGCAATCAAGGATCACAAGCACTGAGATCAAGGATCGCAAGAGTTGTAATATTTATGATCATAAGCAAGCATCGATGATAAAGTATAAAATTTTATTTAACAAAACAAATTGTGTAGTATATCCTTACTCGTGTAAGTAATGTAGAAAGAATTTATTTCAAGCATCTGTCATCTAAAGACATTTTTTATTGTTCTGTTCAATTACTAATATAACTGTTTTTAATGAATTAATTTTCATTGTATTCATTTGATAATTAAAAAATATAAAAACAGGTGTATTTGTTAATTTTTTTTTTTTTAGTTTTAGTTACTATTATTATTTTTCGATAAATGAAAGACTTTTTGCAAGCAATAATGTCCGCATTCTACAAAAAAAGTATTTTATCTGCATAATATGAAGTTGACAATACCAAACGAATGAATAATTTTCCAAATAGGACTAAATATAACGTTAATCTAGGTACAAAATACAGCAATTACTGATCGAATGTACAAACTATATCAAAGATTTTTTTAAGCGGTGCAGTGCAACACCTAATCTGGCTATGTGTTTTCAACAAGTCTCTATCTTAACTTTATCTCTGCGTTTAATATTCAAATCATAAAGTTGTCAGATTTGAATTGCCTTGTAGTATGGTGGCCAGATGTGGCGTTTTCGCGTTTCCTCCTTACACTTTCCACAAGCAAACACGCAAAACAAACCCCGAAAATGAGAAAACGCGACGTGATTTTGCTTTCGCGTTTTCGCGTTGTAGTCTTCTCGATTTTACGTTTTCGCGTTTTTGCTTTCGCCTTCTCGATTTCGCGTTTTCGCATTTTCGCTTTGTGGAAAGTGAAAAGAGAAAAGGCGAAAACGCAAAAAAAAAAAAGAAAAAAAAAACGCAAAATGACCGCATCTAGCCACCATACTGTTTGGGAGGATATCTTTTTTTTTGCTATGTATCTCACGTTAACTATTCACTTTTACTCCCAACATGACACGCGAAAGTAAGGATACAAATATTAAAATCTATTTACAGTCCAATTCTAACTTAATGATCAATGGCCACACTGATGAAGTATTCCAACACGGCTGCTTCGCGATCAAAGATAATTATATTGCAAATCAATTACAGCAACTTTGAAATCAAGAATTGCACAGTATAACTCGTATGATAGACCCCCTCCCCCCGAAAAAAATAAATAGAAGGAAAGAAAAAACATCATTGATTGCAATAACTGACTGTGACAAAGTCTCTACGAATACATGGCAAAACTAAGCAACAGAACAACGCTTTTATTGCTGTTTTTCATCTTTGTTGTTTCTCAAAATGATAATATGGTTTTATAACAGATATGGACAGTAACGAAGAAACAGAATTGCATAAATAAAAGATACCAGAAAATGAGAAAAACTGAAATACTTATTAAGTATGCAATGAAATACAAACATAGATCATGCACAAAAATACAAAAAAACTCTGGAAGGCAACTATTTTTAAAGAAAAACATATAAAAACATTTCTGTAATCACCTTAATAAGAAACAAACTGTTCGGTATAAATAAGTCAGTCAAAACCAGACACCACAAACACATATGAAACGATGGTTGTACAAACAACCAAAATTGTAGAAAATAAACATCTTACACAAAGGTTGTATAGAATGAAATCAATCGAAACCAAGCAACAAATTTGACTTAACAAACAGAAAAAATAAAATTAAAACGGACTTAATGTGCCCCTAGTATTTCAAACTATTGGAAGAAACAACCAGAATAGCAGATCGACATTTCTTAATACTGTCTAGAACGAAATAAAGACCATATAAAAATCCTAGAGAATGTTCACTCCTCATCTATGACTTTCAGAATTCTCATATTTTATCCATCATGATTGCATTTGAAAATTTTGCACATTGACCCAACTTTTCTCTTCAAAATATATTTGTATATATCTTGAATAAACTTTTGACAACATTTGATGAAATTCTTCATATATCTTCATTGTATTTCAAAGGTCGATCGCATTAATGCAAAATAAATGAAAAATTTCGAGTTCGGCTTCCTGTCAAAATTTCAGACACTTATATTTCAAAACAGGCACACTGGCCTGTAAATATTTCAGCTTAAAATGGTTTATGGTCGATGTTCTATTAAATAAAGACCCATCTAAACAGCATTTAATTGAAAAGTTTAACAACACTTTCCCATATCTGGATGATATAATAACGACTTCAATACGTATTATAAGGACATCTACCCTAAAGAACTTACTTCGAATAAAGCCAATTCTAATAATCATCATTGTCCGTTCTTAGACATCAATTTTGATATAACGAATGGTAAATTACATACTAAAATTTATGATAAAAGGAGCGATTTTTCTTTTCCCATAGTTAATTATCCATTTCTGGATGGCGATGTTCCATTATATGGTGTTTACATATCTCAACTTGTTCGATTTGCTCGAGTATGTAATAACGTTTGCGATTTTCATGAACGGAATCTTTTCATAACTGAAAAACTATTACATCAGGGTTTTCGATATCATAAACTAGTTAAAACCTTTACTAAATTTTATCATCGATATAGAGACTTAGTTCATAGATACAATGCAACCTGTAAACATCTAATCAAGGCTGGTATTTCACATCCCTTATTTTACGGTAATGTTTTATATAAGAGTAAAAAATACTTAAACTCGCCATAAAAAACTTATAAAACCTTTAAATCGTCTAATTAATAAGGGTTATAATTACGGTATTGTCGTCAAGTCATTACGTATGGCCTTCTTTTTGTATTAACATTGATTTTTTGATAGGGTCTATGAATTTTAACTAAACACATCCTAAATTTCTAAAATCTGTATTGCATGGACACGGGTTATGTATTCCGGTATATGCATGAAATAATTATGCTAAACTCCTCACAGGAAGAGATCTTGATGGAAGCTGTATACTGAGGGTACATAACTTAATTTGTCAATTGGTAATGGGTCTGGAGCTGGCATGTCAGTTAACTGCTAGTAGTCTCTTGAGATTTCATGTTTATATCCGTATATTTAGTTCTTTCAGTTTCATTTTTCACAACTGACTCAGTCCTGTTGCCAACTGAATTTTACTGTTGTTACGATTGTTTTTTTACTCATCACATTGGCTATAAGGGGAACGTTTGGGCCCAATAAAACTAGTTTAACCCCGCCGCAGCAGGTTTGCGCCTGTCCTAAGTCAGGAAATTTATTAAGCCTTTGTGTGTCTTGTCTTTTTCTAGTTAGTTTAATTTATGTCTATAGGAGTCCAGGATGATGTTTATTTCGCTGAACTTGATTACTCTTTATTTAGGGGGCCGACTCCGACCTACCGTTGGGCGTGGGGTTCCTCACAGTTCATTAAAGATCTTATGGTGGCTTTATGTTGTTATAACTCCCCTTTGGGTCGTTGTCTCTTTGACACATTCCCCGTTTCCCTTCTTTTTTCTATTATTTCAAAACCTTGATATTATGACCTTGAGGACTGACCATCCTTAAGGTAAACGACACTAGAACACGATGCAATCGATGTGCGCATATCGAAAATCGGGTCGGATGCGGAATTAACTTGATTTTTTAGCAGGAATGTTTTTTTCTCAGTCTACTCAAAAATCCTTGTCAACCGAAAACTGCTTTTGAGTAAGTACTCTGCAAGTTTACAGCCAAAAGAAAACATGATAAGTCAAACTTATTTACGGTGTGATGAGATAAAGGGTCAATGCATACTTACACGCCACTATACAGCCCGTTGCTACTGTTTAGTTTCAAAACATATGTCAACGCATTTGTTAGATTTAAAAATGTGTAGGTGTATCAATATGATTTAAATTTATGATTTTTATCAGTGTGACTCATTTGCTATTTAACCCATTCAATAATGATCATACCCGTGCGAACCGGAAAACGATGTTAGTTTAGTTCGTCTACTGTTTTATCAAACTGGAGAGTACAGGTGCACAGCATACTGATATTCAAACCTTATAATCCGTTCAAAGATACAACTACAGACACAAACTGCTTGAGGAGTGCGGACGGATGTAACGAAAGCAAAAGCGTCTCCTGGTATTCATGCATCCTCGTCATGTGAGAAATTAACAGAAGCAGTGTCAATGAAAAACAAAAAGTCAGACAGAAAGACAATGGCTTCATCGGAAACATCAGAAACAAAGACATCACAAAAGTATGGCACAGAAAAGAAATGGAGACACATGCAGACGGACAACACATTAAAACTAGAAAAACTGTGAGCAAAACTCACAAAGTATATACCCTCCGCTCCCCCTCCCCCCCAAAAAAGATCAAATCAAAATTTGAATAAATGGTGAACAATGGCAATGTATACTGAACATTCTGTGAAAGTTTCATTAAAATTCACCAAGTAGTCTAGGAGTTGTCGCCACAAAGTGTGTACCATATAGCAGACGGAATAACGAAACGACCGACGGACGGACGAACGAACGAACCAATAGACACAATGATCACTATATACCGCCGCTAAAGCGGGGAGTATAATGAAAGTAAAACACGATATTGAGGAAGTATCTTGGTGCAATAATTATCAAAGCAGTAAAAAGATTTGCAAACAATATTTTAGTTTGAGAAGTCATTTTCAGTGAACAAATGACACATTTGACGTTAAAAGGAAATAAAACGCTTCATTTTCAATTCAAGTTTCCCATTTTAATGCTTTTCAAATTGTCGATTTAATGGCATTTTCATGCTATTTATTTCTTTTATAGGTCACTGAAGTAACTCAGTACTTTTCAAAATATTACAGAAGAGTATGTTACCATTAAAAATCGCCCTCGATAACTCACACAAAGTTCGCAAAACTAGAAGGTACAAAATGCCTTTCCTCGAAAACAATAGGGATTCCTTTGTGACCTTACATTTATATCAACGTCATTTTCCGAGAAAACATTCACTTCTTTTGTACTTGCTATTATGCTGAAATTTGCTATATTTTCCCCTAATATTACTGGATTTGTCTTAAATATAAACGGATTTCATATATTAACGTGGATACAATATCGACAGCTTGTTTAAGCTACAGGCACTTTTCGTTGTAGTTTTGGCAAGTACTGAGACACATTCTACAATTTACATCATGTAATTTCTAAGATTATCAATGAAAGTATATGGAATAAATGCAGATGTGACAAATTTCTACAAAAACATTTTAAAACCAGAAAGGAACAACGGTTTCATTGCTGTTTTCATCTAAAAGTCACATTGAGACTTTCAACAATGAAGTTTGTTTCCATGGGCTGGAATAACCCCCCATGCACCACCACTTCCCAACCCCACCCATTTCTAAGGTCCGCTTACACTCCTTTTTCAAAATAAAACATATTTACACGAGCATAACCTGCACGCACTGGTGGAACAGGGCCCATTTTAGACCCGTCTACCGAAATTTTGGAAAAACCTAATTTTTACAATTTTTATGGCCAACATGTTCCATAACGCCATTAAACGTACCCCTATCCCTGTGAAATATTGACGAAAATTTAGATACTTTCATTGAAATTGCGTAAGTTTGATGGTATAAAGAACCCAAACTGCATCTCGATTCCCAATTCTGAAAATTGTTTTTAGTTTTTCAATCTATTTTCTTGAATATAAAACATGTTAACATAATGTTAACATATTTTTAATGACCAAAATTTATTTTCAAATAGACCAAATAAATGGATCTTTGAATATGTCCGATTTGTCATTCTTTTGCCTAATATTACTTTTTAGTAAACAAATAACATTTAAGGTAGGTATCAATTTAAAGCTTTTTATATTTGCCTTACAACTATTACACATAATGGCCATTCTTATGTAATATAAACATCATACATCAATAAAACTTACCCCTACCCCAACAAATTTACTGTAAAATTGTCAATTTTTTGTCTATATTCGCATAAAAATAACCAGAACACGCAAAATGTGTGTTGTATATAACAATGTTGGATAGATTATATCATGATTTCGTATTTTAACAGCTATTTGTTGACTTAAACTCAATATTTTGCATGAAATTGATGAAAAATGGGAATTTTCAACATTTCAGATTTGTCCAAAGTTCACTGTGAAATCGTTATATATGCCAAATCTGGAGGATATATCTGCAGATATGACAATTAATTGTTCTAAGCGACACATAAGTTGTCTGAAAACATTGTTAAGAAAAACTAGAAGTGTTTGATGTGACTCTTAATAACGAAATTCTTACCCCTACCCAACAAATTTTCATTAAAATTGTCAATTTTTTTTGTCTATGTTCGCAAAAAAATTAACTCAAACACGCAAAATGTGTGTTGAATATGACAATGTTGCATGAATTACATCACGATTTGATAATTTTACAGCCATTTGATTAAAACTCAACACTGGGCTCGAAATTGATGAAAAATGGGAATTTTCAACATTTCAGATTTGGCCAAAAATCACTGTTAACCCGTTATATATAGCAAATCTGGAGGATATATCTGCAGATATGCCAATTAATTGTTCTAAGCGATACATGCATTGTCTTAAAACAGTGTTTAGAATATCAAGGGGTGTTTAATGTGACTCTGAATACAGAGATTCTTACCCCTACTTCCAACAAATTTATCCTAAAATTGTCAATTTTGTGTCTATGTTCCCATAAAAATAACCAGAACACACAAAATGTGTGCCATATATGACAATATATGTTGCATGAATTACATCATAATTTTGTATTTTAACAGCCATTTGTTGACTTAGACTCAATATTTGGCCCAAACTGATAAAAATGGGAATTTTCAACATTTCAGATTTGTACAAAATTCATTGTTAAATCGTTATATATGTCAAATCTGGAGGGTATATTTCCAGAACAGGCCTGGGGTCAATTACATTGAACTGTAATGCATTACATTACCATTACTTGGTAAATTTTCACATTACATTACATTACCATTACACTTATTTTCAGAAAGTAATGCATTACATTACACATTACTTAAGAATGCATTACATTACATTACACATTACATGAAAAATTGTCAAATGTCGGAAAAATTACACTTTATAAGTATCAATTAACATATACAGAGATATAATATTTGTAAGAAACGATTATATTCCAAATGCCAGTTTAATCATGTGTTTTGTCTTTCAAAAAGCACAAAACATCTTTTAATAACTAAGATGTATATGCAGATATAGAAATCATATCAGGTTGATGATTAATAAAACAAGTAGCTATTTAGTGAGGTGTAATACAAATATATGACAATAAAATACACTTAATAGAAATAAATGACAAAATTTAACTTTAAATTTAAGATAATAAATGATAAAGAATATAAAGCCAAACATTTTGACACTAGGCATCTCTCCAGTGTATATATGAGGACATATCAATATTAAACGAAAAAGATAAATTCAACACAATCAAATTAGTATTATCCTTGAAGTATTAACACAGATTTATACCCACATGGTATAACTAAAAATGACTGCCCCTGGGCAAATCTAGGAGTTCAATGTATTCTCTATAATATCTAGACTCTAATTATTATTCTTTTGTCCTAATGAGTAATTAAGATGATCAATAAATATGACACATGTTTGTTTATTGTCAAAGAATAAAAACATAGTTAAAAATATAAAAACTAATTAAGCCCCTTTATTTAATTATAATTAATTTAATTTTTTATACACTTACATTGTGTATTATCATGATTTAGTACACAAAAGTAGTTCTGTACATTAAGGATTTTGACTTTTTTAAAATCTATTATTTTTATTTAATATAATTACATTAATACTTGCTTAATCTATGTAAAACAAGAGAAAACTATAACAAATGAAATGTTTTTTTATCGAAAAATGTCATCAAATGATTGAAGTAATGTAAAGTAATGCAAAGTAATGTGCATTACTGGCCATTTTATGGCAGCAATGCATTACATTACCATTACTTGTAATGCAAAAAATGGCCCCTTACACATTACATCACCATTACATTGAATATTGCTGCATTACATTACCATTACGATTACACATTACCATTACCCCAGGCCTGCTCCAGAAATACCATTTCATTGTTCTAAGCGTTTCATTAGTTATCTGAAAACATTGTTTAGAATAGCAAGGAGTGTTTAATGTTACTCTAAATACCGAAAATCTTACCCCTACCCCAACAAATTTTCCCTGTCATAGTCAATTTTTTTACTATATTCGCATAATAATAACCAAAACGCGCAAAATCTGCATTGTATATATGACAATGTTGCATAATTTCTATCAAGATGTGTCATTTTAAATCCCATTTGTCAGCTTAACCTCAAAATTTTGTACAGAATTGATGAAAAATCGGAATTTTCAGCATTTAAGATTTGTCTAAAGTTCATTGTTAAATCGTAATATATGTAAAAGCAGGAGGATAAATCTGCAGATTGTTCTCAGCGATACATAACTTGTCTTAAAACATTGTTTAGAAAAAAACAAGGAGTTTTAAATGTGACTTTAAATACCGAAATTCTTACCATTACCCCGACAAATTTTCCCTATAATAGGCAATTTTTTGTCTTTATTGGCATAAAAATAACACAAACACGCAAAATCTGCATTTAATATAATAATGTTGCAAAAATCATATCATGGTTTGTCATTTTAAGCCCCACTTGTTAGCTTAAACTCAACATTTTGTACAGAATTGATGAAAAATGGGAATTTTCATCATTTCAGATTTGTCCAAAATTCACCTTTAAATAGATATTTGGACAAATCTGGAGGATTTATCTGCAGATATGCCAATTCATTTTATATCTCGTAATATGCAATTTTAACGCCAAAATATGGGTAAAATTGTATATTTTGGGCGATTTTCGTGAAAAATGGGAATTTTCAGCATTTCGGAATTTTACAAATTCAAAGTTGAATTGTTGTATAACTGCCCGTAAACGACATGATTTCATTTGTGATATATGGGAGTCTCTGTCTATTTTGGTGCTTGAAATGATATGTTATTGGACCTTTATACAATGTTTAGGCTTTTCAAGTTGAATAAAATGAAATAAATTGTGTTGAATATTTGTGGTAATATGTTTGTGATTTATGAGACGGTAGTTATTCTAAAATGTTTAAAATATTTACGAAAGGATATGGAGTAAATGAACATGAGATCATAACACATATGTTAACTCCAACTGTAATGATTTTAATGAACTGTATGGCCATTTCGGAAATTTATTCCTCATCAGCAGCACAAGAACCCAAACAAAGGAAATCCATAATGTCAAAAAATGTTAAAATGCATTAAACCAAACGAAATCCGAATAATCAGTAATATCAAATATATCTAAGGTAAAACTACGATGGTGGGAGTTAATCCTTCGGTTTTAGAATTTATATAAATTTAGATAATAGTAATTGAACAAAGTGTACACATGAGATATTATCTCATGTACAAGTATACCATATCTAAGAAAAATAAAGAGCATACATCTCTACCACGGGGAATTGTTTTACCAACTCCACACTGCAATAAAAGACAAACTCCTGTATTAAATATTTTACGAAAGGATATGGAGTAAATGAACATGAGATCATAACACATATTTTCCAAAAACATATTTTCTAATGGCTTAGATATAACGAAAGGATATTTAATCAGCATTTTCAAGTCATATATAAATTTCATGAAGTATTTGCATCTCAAAGTCAAAACAGTAGACATTCTGAAAAACGATAAATTCCCATTTTGCATACAATTTCGAGCAAAAGAGTCAAAAAGAGACCTCTTAAAAAGTTTAAAGCTACTTTAATGATCTTCTGCATGTCGGCTTTAGTGAAAAACACACTAGAATTCTAATAAAACATAATTCCTTGATCATTTAGGACCTGAATATTTCATATTTTAACTTAATTTTTAGGGGGAGGGTTGCTTATTTTGACATTTCTGAACCTACAATACGTCTGAAACTAAAATATGTGCACACGATTTGTTGCTGGAATAAAACAAATCATTACTACATCGGCAATTTACGAACATAAAGTCAGAAAGTCGAAATTGTGAAAAAATCTAAAATTCCCCAAATTCCCATTTTTCTAAATTTTTATACCGAAAATCTAAATTTTATTGACTTTAATGGTTTTATTTTCTAACATTATATCACAACTGATAAGTTAGGCATAAAAACTAGATCAAATGACGAGGGTTGTTTATCTGAAAGGAATTGACAGCCTAAAATTGTCATTTTCGCAATTTTTTGCAGGGGGACGGGTACATTTTATGTATCTCTAGATCACAAAAATGGTGTAAAAAGTCCAAACTTGAGTTCATTGTAAAGGATATTAAATTAGCTTTAATTTGGTACCAAATTTCATTACATATTACTTATCATTAAACAATTATGGAGCTTAAAAGATGAAACTTAGGTTAAAACGAAAATACAAGTGTACTATAACAGTGTCCTTATACTGTCTATGCGTGCAGGCTATGTTCGTGTTAACATTTTTTATTTTGAAGAGGTGATACAGGAGGACTGAAAAAAATCGGTCTAGATGGGAAGGGGGGTGCACGGAAAGTGATTTCAGCCTATGGCCATTGCTTTTACCTCATAGTAAACTCAAGAGGACCCTATCACCGGTTTGAGATAAATCCATTGCTAAATGTCAAACAACACTACATCCATGTTTGTTTTACTCATGGATACAGGGTCGTCAACAAACAGATAATTATATGGTCATCCGTAACTTGATAAATTGACGAACAGAAGACGATCACAACGTAAACACAACCACAGGGCGCTCATCGAGTCGACTGCAAGTAAACTTAGCATAGAGAATAGTGAGATGTGGGCACTTTAAACAGAATGGTCAGAAATCACAAGAATGCCAAAATTTGAAAGTACGATAGTGTATCCATATGAGATTTTCTTTTCAGAATAAGTACCCCATAACTGAAAAAATAATGATAGCATAAATCTCTCGCATGGGGAATCACTGCAAGAGGGACAAACTCGAATCTGAAATTAACAATGAAAGGCTAGTATGGAATAAATGCACAATAGACAAAGTCTCTACAAATACATAGTAAAACTAAGCAATGGAACAACGCTTTTATTTTTTGTTCTACATCTTGAAGTCACCATGAGGCACTCAGATATTCTTATTTGTACGGGTTGTATTCCCTTTTCAATTTTTGACTTTCTTTTGTTTGTACATTTTATTTGTTACTTTTTTAAAGCTGTATGCGGTAATAAAATATCAAATATAGATGCTGGTACGGACATCTCATTCACAGCGTAGAATAACATTTTCCGGCGTCTCGTCAGTATAGAGGGAAAATATTGTATTGTCGTTTCGTCGAAGATCGACGTCTTCCGTCATCCAATCAGTAGGCAGATTTTACTTTATATATATATAGCCGCGTGCACTCGATTCGTTACTTCTAGCCGTCGTATCTCATGTCAAGTATGGACGCAAATATTCAAGAAGCAATTCGAACCGAAGTAGACAGTGCTGTGAAAAATTCTCAAGAACAGTTACTTAACAGCCTTACTACAGTTTTAGATTCTCGTGTAAATGGAGTCCAAAAAAAAGTATTCAGGACAACCAAAAAGCTCTTTCGGATAGTCAGATGGCCAAAATTGATGAAAGTATGGCGGAAAACAATTACAAGTTCAAAAAGAGGGGGAACGAAGAACAGTTCAAATATAATCACAAAGTGTTCCTCAAAGTGAAGGAAGCTGGAATAGAGATCGATGGCGACAACTTGAACCAGGGAAATATCAACAGTGCAAAAA
This sequence comes from Modiolus philippinarum, assembly GCA_002080025.1. Lineage (NCBI taxonomy): Eukaryota > Metazoa > Mollusca > Bivalvia > Mytilida > Modiolidae > Modiolus > Modiolus philippinarum. The sequence goes on along the minus strand of MJUU01012140.1, from coordinate 53,945 downwards.
GAAAAATAGCAGAAGGTTTGGAGTTAATTAAAAATAGACAAAAATTAATAAAACTCGCAGATTCTTCAGACGCAGGGTAGCGTGTAGTCGACGAATATGTGGCTAACCCTCTAGCAGAGGATTCAGACGACGAAAAGAAAATATATAAAGCCCAAACGAGAGCCGAAAGCAAGCTGAAAAAGAAGAAGCTAAAGAAGAAAACTGAGCAGAGTCAAAGGACAGTACAATATAAAAAACCTGTCGACGGAGATAAAATTTCACCTCTTGCTACAAAAAATTCGCAGATGCGACCAGAGAGATGTTTCTACTGTCACGAAAGTGGTCATTGGATAAGGCAATGTCCTAAACTACCAATGGAACAGAAATTAAGATAAGTATTGATACAAATATTTGTAATCAGTCTGATAGTCATTATGGTATAGAAAACAGTTTTCTTGATTTCAGTTCGGTGAACAAAAGTCATTCAAGCACAAATATAATAAATGATTGTTATAATTCAAACAATCATTGTCAAACCGAATGCACATCACAGGGATTGTGTTCAATAAGTAATATAAATACTACTATAGATAGTAAAACTACAAACAATGGCGTAGGTCATTTAAAAGAGAATTTACATGAATGGATAAACATAGGTGCTACTAGTTTCGTAACAGATATTATAGAAAACGGGTATAGGATATCCTTTGTTACTATTCCATCCAAAACAGAATTGAAAAACAACAAGTCAGCACGGGACAATCCCTTATTTGTTACAACAGAAATAGAAAAACTGTTACAAAAGGGTTGCATAAACTAAGTAAAAGATAAACCATATGTAATCAATCCACTAACAGTGGCACACAACAAGGGTGACAAATTACGTATGGTACTTGACGCTAGACATATAAATCCACATATTCTAAAATTTAAGTATAAATACGAAGATTCAAACACAGCGCGACAAATATTCGAAAAAGGGGATTACATATTTTCATACGACTTAAAAAGTGCATATCATCATATCTCTATTTCTGATAATGACACCACTTATTTGGGTTTTACGTGGGACAACAAATATTACGTTTACACAGTTTTACCTTTGGACTATCCACCAGCGGATACGTTTTTAGTTAAGTAGTGAGACAGTTAGTAAAACATTGGAGGGGGAGGGGTCTAAATATAGTCATGTATTTAGACGATGGTTTAGGTGGAGGAAAATGTCTCGATGACGCTTTATTATCTAGTCACACAATTAAGTCAGACTTGAAAAAAATTGGCTTTATACTGGCTCACGAAAAATGCAACTGGCACCCATTTCAACGCCTTGATTGGCTTGGTTTTATTTTGGATACGAGAGAAGGAATATTGAGGGTCACTGATAAACGCTTAGAAAAGCTTTTAGGCACACTCGATATATTCCTAAATATGGTACGAAAAGGTTTGTATTTGCAAAGGGTGAGATTTTTAGCTAGCATAGTAGGACAAATCATATCAATGCAGGCTGTCATAGGAGAACAAGCCAGATTGGGAATCAGATATTTGTATAACTGCATTTTACTTAGAGCAAGTTGGAATGCAAAGGTACTCCTTAGTACAGAAGCAATAAATGAATGTGTTTTCTGGTATGAGATAGGATCTCGGTTGTGTATTTCGACTTACAATGATACACAAGATTTGCATATTTTTTGTGATGCTTCGTCAAGTGGTTTTGGTGGTCATTTGACCACAGGTTCAGAGGAAGAACCCATGGAGGTTTTCGGTACTCGGTCAGAATATGAACAATTTCAGAGCTCAACATGGAGAGAGGTTGAATCTGTCAAAAGGGTAATACAAAACTTCACTGATTTAATACAGGGGAAAAGTATTAGAGTGTACACAGACAATTAAAATGTCGCAGTCATCCTTAAAATAGGCAGTAGAAAAATATGTTTACAAACGAAGAATCTTATCTCTACAAACTATTCCCAAAAATGTGCGAAATATTGGTCAGCAGTAAAAGTGACAATACCATTAAATCATATTTCAACTCTTTCAAACGATGGGAACGTTTCATATCGTTACATGCACATTAAGCTTTACCAGCTCAACCAGTACAGGTCGCGTTGTATTTAACAGATTTATTAAACAATGGCTCTACTGAACACCCAGTTTCAAATGCAGTTTATGGGATAAAATGGGCGCACGAAATTAACGGATTTGCAGATCCCACAACGAACAGTTTTGTGACTTCCATCTTAGAAGCTTCAAAACGTATAGCGCCTAAGAAGACCGACAAGAAATATCCCGTATCCACAGAAAACCTTGTTGAACTTTGTAAAATGTTTATTGTATTAGAGACTTGACTATGATGTTATTATGCTTTGCCGGATTTTTAAGATACGACGAAGTTAGTTCTTTACGTTTCAGTGACGTTGTTGTTAAAGATTCTTTTCTAATTTTACATATTAATAAGAGGAAGACTGATCAATACAGACAAAGTAACGAAATCATAATTTCCGAAGGTTCTACACATGCTTGTCAATATAAAATGTTCATACGATACACAAAATTAGCAGGTTTTGAAAATTTTTCAAATGATTTTTTATTTCGACCAATTTATAGGTCTGGCAAAATTTGTAAACTTAACAGTAAAAACAAAAAACTAAGTTACACGGCGGCTAGAGATTCTTTGATGAAAAGATTAAAGTTAGTTAATCCAGAAGGTAATATAGGCCTTCATTCATTTAGATCAGGCGGGGCAACAGTTGCTGCTAACACTGATGTTAGCGAAAGGTGTTTAAAGAAACACGGTCGATGGAAATCCGACAATAGCAAAGACGGTTTCATTGTCGATTCTGACGAGAAACGTTTAAAGATTTCTAGCCCTTTCTTTGTTTATTCTACATCACGATCGACGGGCTGTCGGCAAATTGATATTTGTATTGTTTTGTTGGTTATTGATGCCTATAGTATAGAGAATACTAATATTTTCCCGCGTTTCGTCAGTATAGAGGGAAAATATTGTATTGTCGTTTTTGTCGAAGATCGACATCTTCCGTCATCCAATCAGTAGGCAGATTTTACTTACTATATATATAGCTGCGTGCATTCGATTCGTTACTTCTAGCCGTCGTGTCTCATGTCAAGTTCACAAAAATTAATTAATTTCATTTTTTATATTTGAAATTCTTTATATTTTTTTTATTTTTGAAATTTATGGTGAGGTTCGACACCATGTATCCCGAGGTAAACACGAGCACTTGGCGTCGGACACAGGTTTCCATGGTATTTTTCCAATTTTTATCCATGGTTTTTCCTGGACGGCCTTGTTTATCTGTGAAGGATACTGATATTATTTTCGAGCGACGTATTTACGTCTTTGGGAATATTTTGTATTTAAGTTTATTTATAAAGGATAGTGTAATTATTTTTAGCGACGTAATATTTACGTCTTGGGGAATATTTTGTATAAGTCATTAAGTTTTTAGTGCTGTGATAAATTTTGTTTATAATTCTTTATTTTGTGTAACGTGTTGGCAACTTGTTAAATAATACATATACGGCGTCCAACACGATCGACGGGCTGTCGGCAAATTGATATCTGTGTTGTTTTGTTGGTTATTGATGCCTATAGTATAGAGAATACAGGTTGATTATTTTCATGTTAAATGTTTCTGCTTGATTGAGCAGATTTTAGTCATTTAAGTCATCATAACGATGAGGAAAAAATCAAAGAAATGTTCACATGCTGAGAAAATGATTTTCTACAAAATTTGAAATGACCTTGGTTTTTAAACATCTGAAACAACTTGAATCACTATTTCTAAATTTCCTGTTGAGTAGTTATCGTTTTATCGCGAAGATGATAACTTATTGAAAATTCACAATTCGTCATCATATATTGATTGACCTTGGGAAATACCAATTCATACGGATTGCCTGAAGTAGTTTCATTGTAGGGTAAAAAAAGCGATATTTCCGAGATCATTGTAGTGTAAACCTACCTGCATTCGGCCGTCCTTTGAAAACTCAGTTTCAAGAGAAATTCATAGATTCTAAGATATTTTGGGGTTATGGGGCATGGCAATAAAAGTTTAATTAGTTCGAGTTTTACGTCCAACGAGCAGTATCTCGGCTACATCAGGACGAGAAAAGGTTAACCAATTCAGCATTTAAAAGAAGAAAGAACTGTGGATTAATTGGTAAACCGGATCAACGTTTTTGATTCCAAATTAAAAGTGAACAATTGGATAACGACAGAAAACTATTGCCTTCTTTACGACCGTCAGTGAGTCTGCGAATTTCCAAGCAAAAAGACATTAAGCTAGCGAAGTCCACTAGTTTCAGTTTCCGTGATATAGATGATGTTCCTTCATTGAACAATGCTGTATTTAAAGATAACCTCCATCTTATATATCAAAATAAACTCGAAATTAAAGAGCATAACAGCATCATATCTGGACTTATACCTCTATATTGACGTCTAAACACAAAACTTTTACGACAAACGTGATGATTTCGACTTTTCAGTAGTTTACTCTTCGTTTTGGAGCAGTAACATTCCACGTGTAACATTCCCACATCCCCGGCATATGTCATATGTGTCTGCAGTTCAAAACTTATTTGCTTTTTGGCTTGTTCTGTTCTTTTATTCTGAAATAAAATTCAATTCTGCTGACATAATCCATCCTGCGTTATAACCAACATTACTTTAGAACGATAAGGACCAAACAGAACTGTTCAACAGTAAACACATTGGAATAGATGATCTGATGGATATCGGTGCATTCCCATACCTATAAATCTAACCTGAAAATATAAAAAATATCAAGATTTGAATATTTATAGGCACAGGTAAGACAGGTAATGAATTTCATTGTTTCATAAAATACATATTATCTAGAGATATAATATGTGGGTGTTTGAAAAAAACAGCACAGGTATTATTCGGTATTTTATCACTTGATAGTTTCTATGAGTCATGTTTTTAAAAACTAAAGTATTACTTTTTTCGATTTTCAGAAATTACAACAATCGAAAACAATAAATTATAAGAAATTTGTTTTAATATAAACATACGATGCAACAGCAACTTCTCTCTTCCAATCCAGCAGTCAATCCTTAACCCCTGTTGAACATGATTTTGGGACTGCAATTGTGTGCACATAAATTGGAAAAAAATTATTGTCATTTCTCAGTTAAAGCAAATGTCTCTATGACACCGACTTTTATGTGCATACCGAGGAAAAATTGTTCCTGTTCAAAAATTGCAGTAGATTTGTTTTTGTGCTAGTGCTTTAGATTTGAGGTATTCTTTGACCATTCTTGTTTATTTTTTTTTTTGTCCATGTAAGGTTGTCTCAATTTTAACTAAGGATGTCCATGTTTTCGAATTTTTATCTAAGAATATCCCCTTTCCTTTTTTTCGTTTGCGATATAATTGAGTATTGCAGATGGTCAATTCGTCAAGTGTTTTCTTTTCAATGCAGTTAAAAATTAAAGACTCGGAATTCAAAAGTTAAAACATACTAAAGAAATGACAGAGAAAAAGGAATATCGATCACACTTACTTCAAAAGACCGGCAACAAAAATTAACTCCAGTGCAAAAAAAAAAAGAAAAGAAAAACATGAAAAAAGGGAGAAACAAGTACTTTGTCGATTTTTTTAAAACTTATTCCTTTTTTTCTACTTACTCATGAGTTAACACTTTAAAAATTCGAATGAACTAGAATGAGTAAATTTCCCCCTATGCTGTTATCTAGTGTTTTACTACAGTGTTTATGTTCAATTTTGGAAAAAAAATCTAAGTTTCTCCGTTTTTGTCCGTTAGACGTATGATGCTCTATAACGTTTATATAAAATTTTGACGTCTAATTTCTCGATTGTTTAATGATATTCAAGGATAACCTTCATCTTATATACCCAAATGAACTCAAAATTAAAGAGACCACTGATACACCATCATCAGCATCATACCTGAGCCTAAACCTTTAAATTGACAACTCTAGAGGTCTGAGAACAAAACTTTGCGACAAAAAAGCAAAACTAACAGCCCACCAGCAGTGACATTGACTCACTAAGTACCAAAGTTAGGGTAAATTTACTTTCTGTGGGTGACCCTTGCGACAAATTAATACATGTATATATTTTATTAATTCTTTATTCAAATATCCTATTCCAAAACCTGTTGCTATCAAATCATTATTTCAAATCTAAATACGACAATTTAAGAAAATTATATGGATTTCTTTTCTTGGCTTGTGATATCAGTTTAATAATGTTTACAGAGATCATCATGAACAAAACATTAACAGATAAAAAAAAAAACAGAAACATCAGACAAACTAAAAAATAATCTACCTTAAAACAACTACGCAGCATAAGAATCAAAAGCTGATCTACATGAATCTTTTTAAAGTAAATAAAAAAGCAAGGAAAGAATTAAATAAGTCACTGAAAGAATACCACTGTTGTCAGGAATGCAATAGCATTATTTACTTAGGAAAAGAAAATTCCGATGTGAACAACGTAACTGGACGGTACAATGTAACAAACGGCTTAGATCCCTGCAAACAGAACGACATTTAAGATAATAGAATAGTGAATAACACAATACCGAAGTTACTGTGTGAATTGTCTTCATATGGCCATTTCGACAACTTATGTCTCTTCAGTTCAGATCAAGCCAAAACACTTTGAAAAAGTGAATGTTTAGAGATTAACAAATAACTAAATACCAAAGTTGCTGTGAATTTAGTTTCTGCATATGCGTATTTCGACAACTTATGTTTCTTCAGTGCAGATAAAATGAGGCAAGTGAAGAGATAAATAAATGATATAGGAAATAAGTAAACCCTCCATTGGACTTAGTTGTTCCGTGTATGTGCATGTTATCAAGTAGCGATATCATGTACCTCGTATTCATCCGATTCTTAGTATTTAGTTTATTGTTTATCTCTTTGTTTATTTCAATTATTTCAAAACAATAAACTCGAAAATCTCATAAGAAATACAATATAGCATTGAATAACATTCAGAAATCTTT
>MJUU01012140.1:23055-39594 GCA_002080025.1 Modiolus philippinarum | reverse complement strand
CGACAACACATAGCGCAGAATCGTCGCACATTACACAGATGCAAGGAGTGAAAAGGAAGAACACAAGCATTCATTTAAAAGACAGAAATCATCGATTATTTAGGATAAAAAATTTATTCTTTAAATAAAGTCTTTAAAGAACGTTCGCTTGTTACATTAAAATGTCAATTCCCTCCCTTCTTCACAATCTCCCACCAATGACGAACAATGGAAAAAAGCCGCAAACTCAGTGTTAGCTAGAATCTGTTAATTTCTGACAGTAAAGATACAAATGTAATAATAATGTTATATTTATTGTTTTACTTATCCTCAAAATATTTTTTGAAAAGTATATATTTCATTTATTTTATGAAAAATTGTTCAAAGCATCTTTAATCGTTAATTCGACACCCATAGAAAATTTCTAGGTGTATAGTATAATACATAATAAAAAGAATTATTATGTATTTATTATATAGAGGACGATGAAAAATTGAAACTTCTCAGTGAAAGAAAAGTGATAATTAACTGTGAAATTATTTTCCATAATTTCACTCTAGGAAGTGACGTCACAATAGACGTCGTCAACGTTGTTGTTAAGTATACGTCTCTGCGGATTAACATGCAAAACGTAGTTCACGAAAAGAATCTTAAATTAATCCATTAATTATGAGAGAACTGATCTATATAATAAAAATAATAACTAATCCTAGATTCTGATTATCGAAAATATTCAACTCATGATCGAAAAACACCGTAATTCACTCATGCGCTGCGCGCATTCGTGAATTACTGCGTTGTTCGATCATTCGTTGAATATTTTGCGATAATCAGAATCTCGGATTAGTTATAGTATAATTATCGGATAATAGAATAAAACAGTTACTGTCTTTAGTTTCTGTAAATGTGCAGTGTTATTGACTTTTGGGAAAACAGATATTCACCTCGCCATGCGGCTCGATGAATATCTGTTTCCCCAAAAGTCAATAACACTGCACATTTACCTCAACAAAAGACAGTAACTGTATAGTATCGGGAGGGAAGGGGCACCCAAAGGTAGGTGTTTTTGACACAGTTGTACAGAAAAATATATCAGGAATCAAACGGCACAATCCAGATATCGAAGGGATAAGAAATAACCAGCCAAAATCGAGTTGAAGTGGGGCTGGTAAAAACCATAGTTGGGTACCTTGTGGAAGAAGAGAGGGAGGGAATGGATTTTTTTTATGAAACAAGTGCCTGTGGATTAGGTAGGTTTCGTCATAGCTTATACACTTACATTTATTGCCAACGCTTATATTTAGTAAAGGGGCCTGGAATAACTGAAAGTTGATTCAAGGTGAACATCTACCTTAATCTTTGCTAACACTGGTAATTTTCTTCACAAACCGACAAAGTATTTTCATAACAACGCGGGTCATTAACTGGAACAACTACATAAAAGTAAGAAACTTGTGACGGGTGTAGACTAAAAATCCGCAAAAATGTTGCTTGTTCCAAGTAAATGAATAAATTGTTTTATAACTTAATTCCGTAAAATTATACTGAAATATGTAAATCTTTGTTTATTCCGTGAGCTGGAAAATCGCCAGTCGCCATTTTGAAAAATCCATATTTTACCATATATGTAATACGGATTTCATCAGTATTACACGCCCGTGTGATACGGATTTCATATTACACCCCCTGAAGATATGACTGGCTTGATTCTCTGTTTATGACACATATCTTGAGTAAGTATATGATAAAATTCCTTAGTGGAATGAATTAATATAAAATCCAGTATGGATTCTTATTTTTTGTACTATATGCATTTTATTCAGATAGTATATGCCTTGATTTGTTTATAGAAAACAAACACGGCTGGTTCTGCCAGCAGTTATGTATCTTATGAAATTGTCTAGTGTCTCGGCCAGCTGATTTTCACTATTTGATACTTTTCAAACAAAAGCACAGTAAAGTAAGTGAGAACCGAACCGTCAATCCAAAACGAACAATTCAAGGACAATGGCAACATCAGTTACAACAAAGAAACAGATACACAACATGAGTACGGCACAGAAAAAGAAAAACGAAGACCCACACACACAAAGAAGAACAACATGGACCCAATAAAAAACCATGGGTGAGATCAGGTGCACCAGGAGGGTAAGCATCTCCTGCTTCTTATAAGACACCTGCCGTGTTGAACATGTAAAATTCGGTAGTAAAGTCAAATCCGGTAGAGGAAACAACAATTAAGCTTTAAAGGTCATCTGGAAAACAGATATTCCATAGCGGTCCACAAGATGGTGATGTCGACCGTAAAACTTCTGGTGGGATGACTTCAAGTTTTGGGTAACACACCCTTGTTTAAGTAGCCTATTTTTGAGCAACCACTTCGGCATTTTGTTATCCATAATTAACATCCTACACTCAGGTAAAACTCAGGTGCATTGGCTGAAATGTGGAAAATATTTTGGCTCAAATGATGAACACGTGATGATGAAGCTCATATTTCAAAAATTGGCTCAAATGTCGTACCATTCACTCTCTATTTATTCTTCATGTTCAAACATTACCTCGTAACTATTGACAACATGAAATGAATGAATGTCTGTAGTGATCTGTAGGCAGGTTATTGCATTCTAAATGGATTTGCCATTCTGGCGTTAGTTGGGGATATACCTATACCTTCATATCTATCCATACATATTATTTCTTTTATTTATAGATATTGTTAAAGGCAATCCAGGTATTTGATCTATTTATATCCGGGATCGATTGATAATGATCTTGTGTGGGTTTGTTGAAGTAATGGTTAGCATTAAAGTAATCTTTAAGTTATTTCAAATTGCAAAATTATTTAGTAATTTATACAGTGAGTCAATATTTTCGGAAAAAGCTAACATTTTATTTTCCTAATTTCTGAGTTCCCGTGTTTTGGGGATTTTTGTTTTTTTAGAATTTCCCCTTTTCTTTTGTAAATGAATTCAAATGTAAGTAAATTTTTACGTTTCTTCAAGTCCACCTACCATTTCACTGGAAACCCTCCTGAACATCGACTGAAGTCGATATAATGAATAATTTAGGACTTGTTTGAACATAAACAAATATAGGATATGGAGAAATGCTCATGAGAAAAGGTTGCTACAAATGCAAGGTAAAACCAAGCACTGGAGCAGCCCTTCCATTATTTTTCTTCATCTTGAAGTCACCTTGAGGCTTTCAATAATGAGCTTTGCTCATACCTCATAGTGAGTCGAAGATTGCCCCTAGCACCAGTTTGAGCGGAATTCATTGCTAGATGTCAACTAACGCTACTTCCATGTATCTTCCCTTTTGTTCTAGGATGCGGGATTGTCAATAAACATTAAAATGACTGGCAAAGTGTCCTTACAATTGCTGTAATCCGTTGCCCGACAAAAAGAATACTTTTTTAGTAAGCGAATCCATCACAATATATTCACAACTACAGGGCACTCGTCGAGTCTATCGGAGGAATACTTGGCGTAATAAAATCCTAAGATGTTAGCATTATAAATAGGTGGTCAGATTAATTAATTTGAGATTACAAAAATTAAAATGCCAAAATTTGAAAGTATGGTGGTGTTTCCTCATGAGAAATTTGTTTAACAACAAAGTACACCATGACTGAAATAAATAGTGAGCATACATCTTTCGCACGGGACTCGACACTGCAGGATAGACAAACTCGGGTCAATATTAAATAATGAAAGGTACGGAGAAAATGCACATGCGACCGTGTCTTTACAAAAACGTGGTAATACCAAAACCAATAATGTTTGGTTATAAATGGGTTTTATCTCTTATGCAATTATTCTGTATCCACCATTTTTATTTTTAGCCCGCTAAATCACAAAAATGATGGTGTATCGAAAAGGAGTATTTTCCTATAATGATCAATTACCAATTTAAACTAGACTTCACGGGATAATCTCTTACTGTTTTGAGATAACGAATAACGGGAAAACGTTGGTAATAATTGCATAGATTCCTTGGAATGCTTGGTATGGTTTGAAAATTGTAGGATTTCGTATGCTGCAATATTACATCTATCATAGCTCATTAGCAATCTGTAACAGTTTATAGATGAAATGGAACAAAGCTGGTTTGCCAAGGACTAACCTGGTTGGTTGCTTAAAAAACAAAAACAAAATGGGCTATTTTGTCAATACTTTTAAAATATTTTTATAGATTAAAATATCACCTTGGAAGTTGCTGCACTTTCATAGACTAATATAAAATGAAATTTTAAATATTGTTTAGGACTGGCTACTTTGTAAGCAGAAATATTCAAAATAAAAGTTCTTTCATATCTGCCGTCCATGTTTACACTTGCATCTGTTATCAAAAATAGTTATATACACGTACTTGGATAATGACACTGTGAAACTAAGAAATTAAATATTGTCCCTTTCTTTGACCTGAAATTAACAAGAGTCAGGATTTTAATGTCGTTAGAATGAAATCGGAAACATAACTAAATCTTTTGAAATAATAAAATCCATTTTTTTTACACTAGATACAAACAGGATACTGATGTAATAGGAGTGTGCGGAACTACAGAAAAAAGAAACGCAGACATCACGATTCACTTCATAAAGCAACGAGTTTCGGATGCTTTACAGTAGAAAGGAAATTGAATAACACAGCAATTACTTTTTATTGGAAAGGTATAACGAAAAATATACACAAATCTATGGATTTACGAGAAGCAAAACAAAGAATTGTAAAAAAGTATATACACGAAGTGAGATCGCCATAACCAATCGGTAGATTGAATACTCCATTGGACTTCAATTTCATAAAAATTAGTGATTAAACATAATATTAAAGTGAGATCTAATCATCACAAAAAAAACAACGAAAAAAAAAAACTGAACTGAAATAATGACACGACAAGATTAATAGGTTTGACGGGATGTTGGAATACTAAGGTGACGGATTAGACAGGTTTCAGTATACATAAAATCGCAATCTATACAAAATACCTTTAAGGACCGACCATTTAACTTGAAAAGGGGGGGGGCTATGGTTTTTTTCTAAAAAAATATTTTGGATCTGATTTTATGTGAAAAAAAATATTTTGGCTGCCAAAATGATGAAAAAAAATTTTCTGAATGAGGCTTTCTGCCCAAAAGCGAAGCGCGAAAAAAATTTTCTGTCCAGAAAAAAAACCATAACCCCCCCCCCCCCTTCAGGTTAAATGGTCGGTCCCTTAACATAAATTCGAATTAAAAATTACTTTTTATCAATAAGTAAAATATCATCTAAAAGGGTACGCTAAAAAGAGGTATAATAGAATTTATAAGCTGAAAACTATTAAATTTAAAGGTTGAAAAGTAAAAAAAAATAACTTACCAAATTCAACCATATAAAGCTATCATTAATTGAAAACACATAATTAAAAAGTTCATTTCTTAAACTTACAAATTAAGGGTATTCCAACATTTCACTAACTTACGACTTGTAAAGAGTTGCTACCAGATAAAAACGCAATGGAAGGGGGGTTTGGTGCGCCATAAAACTGGTTTAACCCACCATTTCTTTTTAAAATGCCTGTACCAAGTCAGGACCACTACGGTCGACATTTTCACCTGCTCTGTCTTTTTGCCCTCTTGACCTTTTTGTTCAGTAATTATACCCCTGCTTGAAAAGTGAGGGATATATAGTGATGGGGTGTCCGTCCGTCCGTCTGTCCTTTCGTCCTTCCGTCCGTCTTTCCATCCGTCCATTACACCTGAGGGTACCCATCTCTTATTCCCTTCTCGTCCTGAACCAGTGAATAGATTTTTATGAAACTTTAACACAGTCTTTATGACATAATGTAGCAACTTCCAAGCAAGGGCATAGGCTCGCACACTCGGCAATATGACAGTGAAGTATTTCCGGTAGAATTACGGAGCGGAAAGGACCTCTGCTCCGGAGATTGATAATGTAGATGTGCACCTCCTATTTCAGAATTTGATTTGACTGATTTTTGGGTTTTCCCATAGCAAAACATGGACTTAACCATTACATTACAAGTGGGTACCCATCTCTTATCCGCTACTTCTCCTGAACCAGTGAACCACTTTAACACAGTCTTTATGATATAATGTAGATGTGCTCCTCCTTTTTCAGAATTTGATTTGATTGATTTTTAATTTCTTGAATCAAATTGGGGTGCAGGGGTATTTATTAGTGAGCTTTGCTCACAGTTTTTCTAGTTTTGTTATTATCCACATTTAAAATGCGCAAAAAATAAAACAAACAAAAACATGTATGGTACAACTCAAACACTTCATTCACTGAAAATGTGTTAAAAGCTATAGACTTGTCGAATCATTCCGCTCAAAATGCCAACTATCTTTTAGCAACTTCAATAATGTGAAAATGTCCATTCCAACGGAATTCTCATTTTTCTCAGTAAATAAAATATTCGCCAGAGGGTCCGAAAATTCGAGCCTACACAACACCGTTTCTCTGAAATATTATTAGAAAACCAACACAGGCATACTGATTCCGTTTAAAGTCTAAAGAATTTTTGCGGTATAGTCTTTATCCTTATCATTCAAAGTGGCATCAAATTATTCAGAAAATAAATTAACAGTAATTTTGGTATTTTGTTATTTATTACCACTTGGCCGATGCCTCTGCTGGTGGACTGTTAGTCCTCGAGGGTATTCACCAACCCAGTAGTCAGTACTTCGGTGATGACCCGAAAACCGACTTTATTGAAACTTGCAATATCTAAATTTTACTAAATTTTGTTTAAAACTGAGGAGTATCCCCCCCCCCCCCCCTTGCATAGCTCAATCCTTAGCTGAATTTTGGCTTTTCAATTTCGATCTTTTTGGATATTTGTTCTCTATCAGTTTTTACACGTTTTTCGGTTTATGGGCTTCCAAATGTTTTGGTTTGATCTGCACTGATGAGACATAAGTTGTCGAAATGCGCATATGCAGAAAATAATTAACAGTAACTTCGGTATTTTGTTATTCACCATTGGATTAGTTTTTGAATTTTCTTAATGCCAATTTCTGGGGTTTTTTTTGTAATTATATTGTTGTTTTCATACTTTTACTAAAAGATGGAGTATCCTGAAAACACTCAGAGTGTGACATCAGGTGCTTTGACCTTATACGTATACAAAACACGTCAAACTGTTTGTAAGTAAATCTGTTATGATGTCGAAACCCACGAGAACACACATAGAATATTGCTGAAATGTCCTTGTCCGCGTATGAAACTCAATCCTCTTATTTTTCTATGAAGTTGTGGTTATTGTTTCATAATTTCAATAACAAATGTATCTTTGAAGCAGATATAAGAAGAATCGGCGGACTCTATTGTTCTAAGCTCCATAAATATCCTTTTACCAACTGCATTTAGAACCCATCTGTATGATAGGCGCTTCATAATAAAAAAAGCTTTCAGATCTAGTCCATAGTATTTTTAAATACGTGATTAATGGCATGATTGGTCATTAATCATATTGTGTCTATCCATTATATTAAAAAGGTATCATCTTAAATAAATCTTCAAAACTGATCATATAAAAAATATCGGCAGGGCCATTCAAATAAGCACTATTGTCTGTCATGATTCCATTTCAGTTGGAATATCATATGATATTTTCAATTTACACTGAATATAATACAGCTGCCTTGTAGCGTAACCTAATTTCCGGAAATAAAAACAAAAGAATATATATTGTTTGCCATGCAAAAGAAGAAACTAATTAACCCTTTTCACCAAAGTTTATTATTATTAAGCTTCAATATCAAGTTCAACGAGCTGTCCATTCAACATTGTAACTACAGGAAATTCACTTTCTGGATTCCTCGGCGTTTGTGGAGGGCAATCAATACATCCACAACATTCGTAACTGAAAGTTGAAGGGTTGACAGGTAATCCTGGAGCTCTTCTGAGTTGTAATGGGTGTTGGCAGCAGCTTAGGATACATGGACAAGGTTCTTCTATAGGCTCTGTAAAATATTAAATAATGCAAGTAATATAACTGTAGATTTTAAGTTAAAGCAGACAAATTGATCATGAAAGCATCTGTAATTAGAAAGTACAACGCACTTACATATGTAAACCCTATCAGATACTATAAAAACAGCATTGAAAATACATAATCCAAACGGAATTCGATATCAAATTGCAAAATAAGTATCGTCTGTGGTGCTTATAAATACATTTGAATAATAGGTTCCTTCAAAGAATAGGATTTCTTTCAAGAAATTCCGTCGTCTTTCTCGCTGAAGCGCAGCAAAACAAGAGAACAATTCGAAGAATTTCTCAGTTTTGTGAAAGATATACGAATCTTTGATTTTTATCCAATGTACATGTAAGTACCTATTTCTTTCAAAAAATATGATTTTCATCTTCCCGAAATCTTTTCTGCGCAATCTAGTTATAACGTTCTTTCAATTGTGACGTCAGACAATTTTTTATGTTTGCCACGATACTTATTACTTCAGTAAATACAAAAAATAGTTCTGGGTTATCATTTACCGAGCAGCGAAAAGGGCGCGAGAATTTGCCTTAAGAATTATTCCGCTATTTTTTGTCTAATACTTGTTCATTTATAGGTTTCATTCAGCAAGAAATTTGACCAAGTGTGAACAAAATCTATAATAGATTTTGACAACTATCCTCTCATATAATAATTTTCTCAAATAATAATCATTTCTTTGTAAAATCCTTACATTTTCAATGTCAGTTTTTGCGCTTAAAAGCACGGTGAGCCCAAACTTTTATTTTATATTTTGAACAATAATACAATTATGTTTTCACAAAACTCTGTAATAGGGAAATGATACCCTGTAGACACCTTAACTCGGTCATTTTACTTCGGAAATTGTCATTTAAACCTAAGGAGTGGGAGTATCTCTGTCCTTAGCTGAATTTTGGCTTTTCTATTTAGATACTTTTGATTATACGTTCTTCATCAACATTTACACGTTTTTCGATTAATGGACTTCTAAATGTTTTGATTTAATCTGTACTGATGAGTCATTATTAAGTTGTCGAAATCCGCATAGGCAGAAAATAAATTAACAGTAACTTTGGTATTTTGTTATTCATTACCAGTGGGCCGATGCCTCTGCTGGTGGACTGTTAGTCCCTGGGGGTATTCTCCAACCCAGTAGTCAGTACTTCGGTGCTGATCCGAAAACCGACTTTATTGAAACTTGCAATATCTAAATTTTTTAAAGATTTGTTTTAACCATGAACCATCTCACTCATGCATAGCTCTGTCCTTAGCTGAATATGGTTTTTATACTTAGATACTTTCGGTTATTTTTTCTCTATCAGCATTTACTCGTTTTTCGATTAATAGACTTCCAAATGTTTTGGCTTGATCTGCACTGATGAGACATAAGTTTTCGAAATGCGCAAATGCAGAAAATCAATTAACAGTAACTTCATAGTATGTTTACTTAATTTATCCTTTACATAGTAAGAACAAACAAGCTTATAACCACTAATGAGACAACAGGGATGTTCCAGAAGAAAGGCTAGTATACTCCATAAGGTATGAATTTTTCCAAGAGACTAACAAATTTGGACATTTTGTATGTAATGTTTATGACTTTCCATTCTATCATGCTGGTCACTTTAAGAATAAATCATAAAGTTGTTAGATAACTAGTAATTTTGTTGACTTTTTTTATAACAGAGGGTCTAAAATAACGCTTTGTTTATCATTAGTATGAGGCCCGTGTACGATTGTGTAATTGTTTTTCCAGGTTCAAATGTAATGTATCTGTTTGATGCACATTTGTTTTGTTTAGATTTAATTTGGTAAGAGGTTTTTATTTCGTGAACATTTTGTTCGCTTTCTTCGATTCCATCTTTGCTATCCTATAGTATTATATAAGGTAGAAGTATTAAAACTAGGTAGGAGTTAAAATCTAGGTACCTGGCTGTCGTGTAGTAATCACTAATTTTTCAAACATGGGTGTTTTTATTATTAGCATAAATTGTAGCAATGCTTCTTGTGTTTGAATACTGATATGCCTGCTATCATTTTGTTGGAATTCATTTAATTGAGTTTTTAACTGTATAATTATTATCCCAGCACTTTCGAAGAAAGTTCGGGGATATTGTTACAACCCCCGTCTGTCTGTCCGTCCGTCCGTCTGTCCCGCCGTCAGACTTGTCTTGTGACTCAAACTCCTCCTACATTTTTGGATTAAGGGTAGAATTGTTGCATATAGTCTGTAGATGCGCAATAAGCTTTCAGATTTTTGATATTGCTCTTAATGCAAACAAAAGGCCCCAAGATGTCAATTTTTACACATGTGGCATATGATACAAACTCCTCCTACATTTATGGATTTATGGATTTAATTTTGTTGTAGAATTGTTGCAAATAGTCTGTAGATGCGCAATAAGCTTTCGGATTTTTTTTATCTTTATCTTGATGCAAACAAGAGGCCCAAGATGTTGATTTTGATAAAGGCTCAAAGTTTTGAATTTTGACACCTGTAGCATGTGACACAAACTCCTCCTACATTTTTGGATTTTGTGATAAAATCTTTATGCAGAATTGTTGCATATAATCTGAAGATTTGCAATAAACTTTTGGAATTATGATTCCGGTTCCAACTTTGATAAATTTCCTTGAAATATTTTTTTTTCTTTTCGTATTTCCCTGTTGTATTTCATGTCGTTACACCTTGTTTTGATTAATTTAATACATTTTTGGAGAAAAGTTAACATGAAATAGTCTGGAGTAAATGTTACAAACCTGCTTCACCCAATGTGTATGGAGGGAGTATTCCATGAAACCTCTGACAAGTTACTATAGCAACAATGGTCAGAATAAAAACCAGCCGAACTAACATTCTGAAAAACAAAAACAACAGTTAACACATATTATATTGCACATTTTTCAGTCCATATTATATTAATATGATTCTTTTCACAATGCATGTTCAGAGGATGGTCTTTTGATGTTTGGAATATTCCTTACAGCTGACCAGAAAAACAATTACATTGAATTAGTGGCATGACCAATTTTACATTAATATCTTATCTTGGAAAAAATGACAGCATTAACAGAAACAAATTATGATAGAAAGCAAGAACATAGGAAACTATATCTTTCAATAAAATCGTAATTTGAGCTATTGTTAATAGTGATGGATATTTCCCAGTGAGAAGAGAATTAAGGCTAAGAGTCGTTTCATCTAACTATCAGACTTGACTTTTACCTTGCTTGATTTAACTTTGGACGTATCATTTCTTACATGATGGGCAACGACCCCTGTCGGTCTCATTCTCAAGAAGTTCATTTGAACATGTTCGTATTGTTTTGCGAAGTTGTATATGTCTCATGGATCGAAAGACTTAAATATCGGTATACTACGTTTATAACTTGTACCTCCCTTGTGGAAAAATTTGATTCTTTTTTATTAGTACTTGGATGATCATTTATCTGTTTTGCGACCTTTCAACAGCAATTGCTGTTGAGTTGCTACCGGACACTACTGCAGTTGAAAGGGGGGAGGGGTGTTGGCGCGCCATAAAACCGGTTCAACCCACCAATTCTTTTACAAAGCCTGTACCAAGTCATCACATTGCAGTCGACAATTTTTCCGATGATTTCCACTTGATTTGTCTTTTTGTCTCATGGACTTCGGCGTTGACAACTCATCTCGGTAATTTTGTTATTTCCGCATTTACTTGTACATGTACTTTGTGATGCAATAATAACAACAGTTTACTGGATTTTTTAGGAAAGGACATACAATATCTGAAAGAGGTCTGATATATAGCCTTTATTACTCTTGGGAACGCGATTATGCACAAAAGCTGCAAAATTGTACTCAAGATCAGAAGATGAGCTTTTGATAATAAACAACAACAATCTACCTCCAGTAACCCAGAATTAGTTTTATTCCCAATCACTTATAGTTTACATACTTACGATATATTGTGGTTAGAAGGGTTTTAACAAGGCAAAAATGCATTTTTACCGGTGCTTAGTTTTACCAGACTTTTTCGAATGTTCATTTACTAAATAAACTTTCATTTTTTACAATCAATGCAGAGATCAGTAACTGAAAACGAAGTTGAATTGTTTCTCAACTATATTTTATGGATATTAATATTGGTGCATGGTGGGAAAAGATCAATAAAAGCTTTCATGCTTTCACATAATGAGATTCAAAACAATTTACAAAATCTTTTTGCCAAAACAATTCAACTACCTAGACCCGTTCCATCAGTACAAGCAAAAAACTTTCAGATAAGATGATCAGACAAAGGCAATGAAGATACATGTAAGTTGCATGCGTCGATAACAGAACATGTTAGATATGTGTTGAGAACAGAAAATTGAAAACTGAACAGAATATATCACAAAACATATTGGACTAAAAAGGAAAAAAAAACGAAAAAGGCATAGATGAATGACCTGAACATCACATGTAGAAGTTATTCCTATTAGGACAATGGACAGTAAGTAAACGCAGAAATGTCTTAAAGGTACTGTTTAAAAACTGTGTACCCCTTGCCGTGTCCATTTAGTATCTTGTTATTTATTGCCACTGGGCCAATGATTCTGTTGTAGGACTGTTAGTCCCCGAGGGCACTCACCAACCCAGTATTAAGTACTTCGGTGCTGACCCGAAAACCGATTTTATTTAGAACTTGCAATATCTAGATTTTACAAAATTCAGTTTAAAACTAATGAGTATCTCCCTCATGCATAGCTCTGTCCTAAGTTGAATTTTTACTTTTCATAAGATCCTATTGGTTATTTGTTTTCTATCAGCTATTACGCGTATTTTAATTTATGGACTTTCAAATGTTTCTATTTTATCTGCACTGAAGGGACATAAATTGTCGAAATGCACATATGCAGAACCTAAATTAACAGCAACTTTGGTATCTTGTTACCTATTACCACTGGGCCGATGCCTCTGCTGGTGGACAGTTAAGTGTCCGAGGGTACTCAACAACCCAGTAGCCAATACTTCGATGCTGACCTGAAAACCGATTTTATTTTGAAACATGCAATATCTAAATTTTACAAACTTTTGTTTAAAACAGAGGAGTATCTCCCTCATGTATGAATTTGTCCTTAGCTGAATTTTGGCTTTTCTATTAAGATCCTATTGGCTATTTGTTCTCTATCAGCTTTTACACGTATTTCGGTTTATGGACTTCCAAATGTTATGATTTAATCTGCACTGAAGAGAAATAAGTTGTCGAAATGTGCATATGCAGAAACTAAATTAACAGTAACTTCGGCATTTTGTTAGCTATGAAACTGAAAACAACCTATTCCTAATTAAAACATTAAGAACAATTTATAAAGTACAGATTTTTCCCGTCCTTCAATGCAAATACAGTAGTAAGTGGATGAATATTGCATGGGCTTACGTCATGTACAGGTAAAGTGAACAGACAAACATGCGCAGTATCATCAAAGCGAAAGAAACCAATGTGCACAACAAAAGGACAGCAACATCCATGGTAATGTGGAGAATGTCTTAATTCGTCTTTTGTATTGCAGCTTTTAAGTGTAAGTAACTATTAGTATCAGCGTTTAAGGATGGTCACTCCTCAAGTTTATTATATCAAGGTTTAAGAATTATTATTTTTATTTATTCGAACATCTATCATATATCTTTTTAAGCAAAAAGTATTGATAGTACAGTGTGCCTGTTTTTGAGATTTTAGCTCCTCAAGTTTTGGCGGGAAACCAAGTTCTCTAGACTTTTCCTTCACTTTGCATTAAGGCAATAACTCTTTCAAGTGCAAAGATGGAATATCAAGAATGTCATCAAATTTTGTAATAAGCCTATCAAAGATGTATGCAATCATATTTTAAAAAGAAAAGTGGGGTCAGTGTGTAAAATTTTCTAATGCATCAAAGTGGATAAAGCAAGAGAGTTCCGAAAGTCGGAGGCAATTTCAAAACCTGAGGAGTGACCATCCTTAACAACTTCATGGATGTTAAAGTGCGATTATTTGAATTTATACTTATATCATTCTTTTGTAACACTACTGTATACAAAAAAAATGTCAGTATATAAGAAAACTTGCAAGTGAATTGTAATATATATTCATGTAGTTGTATTGTTTTCATTTAATTGAAACAAAATACCGAAGTTACCGGAGATGACATTCTCAACACATCAGGTGCCTTATAAGAAGCAGGAGATGCTTACTCTACCGGTGCACCTGATCTCAACCATGGTTTTTTTATTGTCCGTGTAGTTCATTAGATGTGTGTCTTCGTTTTTTTTCTTTTCTGTTCCGTACTTATGTTATTTCTTTGTTTTTCAGAAGTTGCCAATGTCCTTGGATTGTAAGTTTTAGAATGACGGTTCGGTTCTCATTTACTTTCACATTATTCTGAAAATTTGAAACTTATTTTTGCGAAATCACCTTCTTTCGGAAAATTGTAAACCTATCACATATATATTTTAAGGTCGAAGCAATATTTTCACTCAAGAATTTGGAGACATGAAAGCTCTAATGTTATCGCTATCCATTACTACATTTAATATATAATTATTCATTGTTGAACTATACAGATATACATATCATTGACAATCTTCGAAAAAAAGAAAAATTACCACAGAGTATTAGAAATAAAAATCTTAGGGTATCAATAACAACGTTAATGTAAAACAATACTTTACCTTATAGTTCCTTGGTGGTCAAACTACAACCTCTCCAGGCGAAAACACGAAAGACTGTGAATTTGCTTGTTTTCTTTCCGTTCAAATTGTCAAATCATTAAAATTAACATTTCCTAGTATTTTCCAAATATTTTGTAATAAACATTAGTTACGTGACAGGATAAAAAGACACCTTTCCCTTTACATTGTAACATCATGTCAGATATTTCATTAATGATATGGATGTTGCTATTTTCTACACCCCAGTTGTGTAACATGTTGACCCTGCAGGATAGTCGTACAAATACGTGTTTGACAAGATTCAATTTCATTAGTTTCCTCGTTATGTACATACATATAAAGCTAGTCATACCTTGGAATAAAACGCCATTTTTTAAAAATTTGTCTTCATGCCTTTATTCCCACATGCCCAACACTCACAGACAAACATTTCTAAGCCCTGCCATTTTTAAGCCATCTGGCATTCCCTCCAAAAAAATAAAATAAAGCATCAATTACGGCTGTCACCTGCATGTTAGTCCAAACTGAATTACTTAGAAATTCACGTTTTGCAAAATTTATCCATTCTTACTATCTTTTCATATCTAGTTTTTTTCCTATTTATCTATTTAGTTGACTAAAATAAAAGCATTTTTGTATTTTCTTGTTTTTGTGTTTTGATCCTTTCTCCAGTATAAATACATGTTTAGAGAATGTTATAACTACAATAAGAATTCTTGGGGCATAGAAATTGTTGCATAATTTATATGTTAAGTTGATTTATTCTAGTTATTCCTAGAAACACAAATAAAGAATCTAAACGAAGCTAAATATTTTAGCTCAATCATAAACACAATCATTTTTATCATTATCAAGCACAGAATATTAGATCAAGACCTCAAAAACAAAAAAATATAAATAACAAAATACCAAAATTACCTTAAATTTAGTATCTGCATATGGTCATTTCGGCAATATATGTTTCTTCAGTGCAGATAAAATTTTAAAACTTGGAAGACAATAAACACAAAATCTGTAAAATCTGGAAGAGAACAAATAACCGAAGAGATTTAAATGAAAAACCAAAATCAGCTAAGCACAGAGTTATGCCTTAGTTTTAAACAAAATTTTCTTATATTCAGTATTGCAAGTTTCTAAATAAAATCGGTTTTCGGGCCAGCACCGAAATACTGGCTACTGGGTTGTTGAATACCCTTTTGAACTAATAGTCCACAGGCAGAGGCATCGACCGAGTCGTTTAACAAAATACCGAAGTTACTGTAAATTTAGTTTCTCCATATGGCGATTTCGACAACTTATTTCTCTTTGCTGCAGATAAAATCAATATATTTGAAAGACAATAAACCGAACATTTGTAAAATAACCGAGGAGATCTAAAAGCCAAAAATCAGCTGAGTACAGAGCTATGCAGGAGGGAGATAATCCTTAGGTTTTAACAAAATTTTCTTTTATTTTGACATTGCAAACTTCAAAATCAGTTTTCGGGCTAGCACAGAAGTACTGACTACTGGGTTGGTGAATACCCTCGGGGACTAGCAGTCCGACAGCAGTGGCATCGGCCCAGTGGTAATGAATAACAAAATGCCGAAGTTACTATGAATTTAGTTTCTGCATATGCGCATTTCGACAACTTATGTCTCTTCAGTTCAGATCAAATCAAAACATTTCGGGATCCATAAACCTAAATATGTGTAAAAACTGATAAAGAACAAAGTACCAATATGATCTAAAAAGAAAGCCAAAATCGTCTAAGGACAGGACTATGCAGGTGGGAGATACTCCGTATTTGATATATAAAATGTTTCAAGTATGTGTAAGTATATCATTGTGTTAATACTAATATTCTTATAAATATTCCTTAAAATAATATGATATAATTATACAATTTCATTCATAATATCCC
>MJUU01012140.1:10999-23026 GCA_002080025.1 Modiolus philippinarum | reverse complement strand
AAAAAAAAAAAAACTTGAATATATCATATAAATCAAAGTCTAATTTTTTTACCATAAAAATAGCTCGAGCCTATATATGTAGGAAAAATTTAGGGGTACCCCGGGATACACGTCAATTTTAAAACCGCACTAAGAAAACAGAGATTCTGCATACATAATAAACAAGAACTGTTAAATTATTGTCGTTCAGATATAGATATTATGAGAAAAGCTTGTATAAAGTTCAGTGAATTATTTACTGAAATGACAATTGTACATAACTTTTCAAGATAACATTACTTTTTCATCTGCATGCAACCTCGTCTAGATCTTCCGTACATTGTTCTTCAAACAGGGTCCCATGGGTATTAATCCACACATGGACATCGTTAAATAAGAGAAACATTCATTGATGGCGATGAAGTGGTTTTTGAAAATTGTTCAAAATAAATGAGGTGGACGTCCTCTATATATATTTTGTTGAAGAGTGGTTATTTTGGTTAAGGTTAAAAAAAAACACAAAAAACAGGAATTATTTTACTTTTTTATTCATTAGGTTTTGTCTTTCGAGCTCATGCTGGCAGTGAATAAGAAATGTTCTTCATTTTCAATTTGTCCTGAATTGCATATACCGTACATTGTGATATTCATGTGACGTTCCTTTACTATCATAAAGAGATGGGAACTAGTCCGAATTTGGAAAATGCTTCTCTTTACTTTTTGTTCACTTATATATATATATATTTAATGGTCTCTGAACAATCTTATATGTGATCATAAAGCATAATAATTTTGAAGATTGATTTATATCAAATTTCACAAAATTTTGGGTTTATTGTTTTTCCAAATGTTTTGATGTTATCTGCACTGAAGCGACATAAGTTGTCGAAATGACCATATTCAGAAACTTAATTAACAGTAACTGGACCGATGCCTCTGCTGGTGGGCTTTTAGTCCCCGAGTATTCACCTACCCAGTGGCCAGTATTTCGGTATAAGGGTAGATAAAGGTGTTAATTGATGAAATTGTTAGTATGTATTGTTGTATCTCTTCATATATACACATGGAAAAAAGTATTGATTTTTAACTTTAACAAAATTTGTAGGCAATATTTAAGTATTTCTTCGTTACAATTCAGGTATTAATAAGGTATTACATTACATTTCATCATTTTCTTGTTCATCATGATAAATGGAATTCAATTATCAAAATGTTTAATACAGAATTTTATCTTTATAAAGACGCTTGTTTTGGGTCAAAATTTACTTTTTTCTTTATAACGACAATTAAACAAATAAACGTAACAAAGCTAAAGAAATAGCAGTGTGAATGTTGTATCATCACGAAGGGTAATATTTTACGAAAGGATATGGAGTAAATGAACATGGGACCATAACACATATGTTCTCCCAACTGCAATAATTTTAATGAGCTGTATGGCCATTTCGGAAATTTATTCCTCATCAGCAGCACTAGAACCCAAACGAAGGAAATCCGTAATTTCAAAAAATGTTTAAAATGCATAAACCAAACGAAATCCGAATAATCAGTAATATCAAATATAGCTAAGGACAAAACTACGATGGAGGGAGTTGATCCTTCGGTTTCAGAATGTACATAAATTTAGATAACAGTATTTGAACAAAGCGTACACATGAGATATTATCTAATGTACAAGTACACCATACCTAAGAAAAATAAAGAACATGCATCTCTGCCACGGGGAATTGTTTTAACAACTCCACACTGCAATAAAAGACAAACTCCTGTCTTAAATATTTTACGAAAGGATATGGAGTAAATGTAAATGAGACCATAACACATATGTTCACCCAACTGCAACAATTTTAATGAGCTGTATGGGTATTTCGGAAATTTATTCCTCATCAGCAGCACTAGAACACAAACGCAGGAAATCCGTATTTCAAAAAATGTTTAGAATGCATTAAAAAGCATAATTTATACGCGTGGCATCCGTAACCGCCAATGAAAAAGCCATTTTTGTCATAGTTGGTGTTTGCCAGTTCGATAAAAAGAAAACTCTGGATCTACTCCATGGGTTGTTGTTAATGATCTTTTCAGGAAAAACACGTTACATTTAAATTTTATATGGTCTTTGTGTATACTATAATGAGCCAACAATTATTACCTGGTGCAAGATATTTGGTGACAACCATAACATCGACTCTGGATTTACATCTGCATTTTGCAGTCGTCCTTTTATTTTTAAATAAACACTCAGACTGATTTTTTTATAGGAAACTTAACTAACACATGTTGTAATAAACTTAGCCGTAAACATTTAATAACAATATTACAGGCTATAAGATTTTTGTAAACATTTAATAATAATATTATTACAGGTTATAAGATTTTTGGATAAAAATTGACAAAACCAGATAAGAGACAGAACATTTAACTTGAAGAAGGAGGTTGGCTAAAAAATATTTTGGATCTGATTTTATGTGAAAAAAATATTTTGGCTGCCAAAATGATGAAAAAAAAATTCTGAAGGAGGCTTTCTGCCCCCAAAAATAATGTTAATTTTGAAAAAAAAAATTGTTGATACACGTGAATAAAATTTTCTGTCCAGAAAAAAAAACCATAACCCCCCTTTCAGGTTAAATGGTCGGTCCCTTATCATTACATATTGCAAATATGACTTTTATGTAGACAGACAGTAATCTTCAGAAGGTCACATATATTCTATATTGCTATTACATTGTATTTGTAAAAACTTTTTGAATATACCAATAAATATTATTAAGCACGTAGCATCTAAATCTTCCCGTTTTTAACTTGCTTCCGTTTTTATCTAATCGATTTCGGGCTTATGGGGCGTTAACAAACAAAAACTAGAGAAATGACTGTCGGAAACGACAGTTATCCCTGCACCCCCTGTTTGACACAGAAAACAGTTAGAGGCCCTTGCCATACTTTTTCTAAACATTTTTGAAATCAAATGATATATTAAAGTCACTATCTTTACTTAAAGGAATTCAAGAATATATGGTTTTTTTTGTAGAATTCCAAAAAATAAGTTGTCTTTAAGACTTTCAGGAAATTTACCAAAATTGGAATTAAATATTTTGGAAATCAAATTGGTGAAAATGTTTGTTCTAATTGTAACTAATTTTTAAACTGTGGTTTCAATGTAGAATCCCCCTCCCCCCCAAAAAAAAATAATAAGTGGTCTTTGAGACTTTCAGGAAATAATACAAAAATTGGAATAGAATATCTTTTAAATCCTGTTAGTGAAAATGTTTGTTCTAATAAAAATAAATTCTAAAAGTATTATTGCGAGCCAGAATTCCGAAAAATAATAAGTGGTTTTTGAGACTTTCATGAAATATACCAAAATTGGAAACAAATCTTTTTGAAATCCAATGGGTGAAAATGTTTTCCTAATCAAAACAAATTTATAAAGTATGGTTACTAGGTAGAATTAAGAAAAGGATAAATAAATGGTCTTTGACAGTTTCAGGAAATTTACCAAATTTGGAATCAAAATATTTTTGGAGTCCAAGAAGGGAAAATCCTAACCGCATGGTCGGTTGGTATAGTTCCAAAATATTAGTTATCTTTGAGACTTTCAGGAAATTTACCAAAATTGGAATCAAGTATTTTTAACATCCAATTGGTGGATATGATTGTCCTAATATAATTGTAAAAATAAGTGATTCGTAAAGCATGGTTCGTTGGTAGAATTCCAAAAAATAAGTGGTCTTTGAGACTTTCAGGAAATTTACCGAAATTGCAATCAGTATTTTTGAAATCCAATTGGTAAAAATGTTTGCAAAAGTTGGAACCGGAATCAAATTCTGCAAGCTTATTTTTTAATTACAGACTATGTGCAACAATGCTACAACAAAATTAAATCTTTAAATAAAAAGATGTAGAAGAAGTTTGCGTCACATACCACATGTGTCAAAATCCGCATCTTGTAGAATTTGTAAAAGAAAAAGTATAGTGAAGAAATAGTTACAGCACTTAGGCTAATAGTAGAAGAATATAACAGATCAAAAAACTTTTGAAGGCCTTCTTCTTGAAAACCCGAGACATGGCTTATTCTATATCTTTTACCAAAAAATGCACAAGGGAGGAATACGGATGTTCAATAATAAACTGCATTGGTCACCCAACAGAAACTAGATGTTGTCGGAAACGACAGCTATCCCCGCACTCCCTGTTTGACACCCTGAGCATGCATTTTTTTCAGTATTTTTGAAATCAAACTATTGATAGTCGTTATTGTTACTAAAAGAATTCTAGGATATATGGTTGCTAAGTAGAATTCAAAAAAAATAACTGGTCTTTGAGACTTTCAGGAAATTAACCAAGATTGGAATCAACATTTTTGAAATCAAATTGTTGAAAATGTTTGCCATAAACTACACAAACAATTCAAGTACAGTTGCTAGGTAGAATTCCAAAAAATTAGTGGTCTTTGAGACTTTCTGGAAATTTACCAAAATTGGAATCAAATATTTTTGAAATCCAATTAATGAAAATGTTTGTCCTAAACTACACAAACAATTTAAGCATGATTCCCAGGTAGAATTCCAAAAAATAAGTGGTCTTTTAGACTTTCAGGAAATTTACCAAAATTGGAATCAAATATTTTTGAAATCCAATTGATAAAAATGTTTGTCCTAAATTAAATAAACAATTTAAGTATGGTTGCTAGGTAGAATTCCAAAAAAATAAATGGTCTTTGAAACTTTCAGGAAATTTACCAAAATTGGAATCAAATATTTTTGAAATACAATTGATGAAAATGTTTGTCCTAAATTAAATAAACAATTTAAGTATGGTTGCTAGGTAGAATTCCAAAAAATATGTGTTTTTGACATTTTCAGGAAATTTACCAAAGTTGGAACCGGAACCAAAATTCCAAAAGCTTATTGCAAATCTATAGACTATATTCAACAATTCTGCATAAAGATTTAATCCCTTAATCCCAAAATGTAGGAGGAGTTTGCGTCACATGCCACATGTGTCAAAATCCACATCTTTGGGTCTTTGTTAAAATTGACATCATGGAGCCTCTTGTTTGCACCAAGACCAATATCAAAAATCCGTCAGCTTATTGTGCATCTACAGACTATATGCAACAATTCTACAACAAAATTAAATCCCTAAATCCATAAATGTAGGAGGAGTTTGTGTCACATGCCACATGTGTAAAAATTGACATCATGGGGCCTCTTGTTTGCACCAAGACCAATATCGAAAATCCGAAAGCTAATTGCGCATCTACAGACTAAATGCAACAATTCTACAGCAAAATTAAATCCCTAAATCCAAAAATGTAGGAGCAGTTTGAGTCACAAGAAAAGTGTGACGGACGGACGGATGGACGGACTGACAGACGGACGGACGGACGGACGGACAGACGGAGGGTATAACATTATCCCCGAACTTTCTTCGAAAGTGCGGGATAAAAAAGTCTCTAATCAAGAAAATATACTTGTAAGAGCTCTAGAAAACATTGGATTTGAATATTATTTATACACTGGCTTTTGTTCAAGGATGCGGCGAATTCAAATTTGAGTCCTGGTCAAATATTTCTGGAGGAAATTCGTCCCTTTTTATCTATGAAAAATCGTGTATTGGTACTTTATCCACGAGGCAGTGATAAGCGTCTAGTGCGGCGGAGATCGATTGCTGCCGCTGGCTAGCCTACTTGTAAGTNATAACAAAATTACCGAACAGAGTTGTCAAGAGCCGAAGTTCATGAGAAAAAAAAGACAAATCAAGTAACAACCGGAATATTGTCGACCGCAATGGTCCTGACTTTGTACAGGCATTTAAAAGCAATGGTTGGTTAAACCGGTTTTATGGCATGCCAAAGCTCCCCTTTCATTGCGGTAGTGCCCGGTAGCAACTCAACAGCAATTGCTATTGAAAGGTCGTACACAGTTAAAATAAATGATCATCCAAGGACTAAGTAAAAAAAAAGAATCTTGAATCAGAGTTCGGATCGAAACTTCACTTTTTTCCACAAGGGACTGATATCTGTTAAAGAACTTTTTAATGATCGTATGGGACGGAATTTTTCGAAGCCTTGATTAATAAGGCGGTCACGGAGATAAGTATGTCTAATGAGAAAGTATGTATATTTTGTGCTAGCTCTCATGCAACGAATCAATTGTGTAACATACACTCAGGAGAAGCTGGAATATTACTGTCCAAGTTTGGAAAATTGATAATTTCGAAATTAAAAGGGAAAGTAGCGAAAGCGTTAATCTCTCCTTGCAAGTACATACCAGGACCCCTTCATTGGCCCACATGGTAAATTGAGTTTAAAACTCGAGGCAAAATTGAATGAGATCTCGGAGTAGCAAGGATCCTAGAGGCGTAGAGTGCAATTCCACCGGTGCGTAGGTATGCATTAGCTCTTACCAACCTTGCCCTAACTATGAGTTAAATAGATTCATTGCCTTGTGGATGACCATGGTAAGTCAAAAGCTACGGGAGTCACCCAAACAGAAAATCCGGACAGATGGAGTTCGTCAGCAATTGTACTGCAGTCGTCTAAGGGAAAGAAAACCATGAAAGAAAACACGAACTTAGAGGTACTATATTGAGCGAAAGGCTAATCACCTCACCTCGGAAAAAGATCTGATTACGGAAACCAAAAACAGTCAAGTTCGGCAAGAAGGGGAAGGTCAGAAGCCCTTTGTTGCTATGACCCACATGGATGAAAGCCAAACGGAAGTCCATAGAATAATTAACTTTGACTGATCCTAAGGTTACAAGAAGAGTAGGCATGTGGAACGTGAGTACCATGTACTAGTATGCTACAAACAAAAGTGCCTAAGTCATGAGAGAAATGAAAAAATACCATCTGGATATTCTTGGAATAAGTGAATGCAAATGGACAGGGTCTGACAAACACCGTAGAAACAATTATATACTCTGGAAGAGAATCCAACCGCCAAAGTAATGGAGTTGCCATAGCAATAACAAAACAAACATCTAAATCATCATGCCAATGGGCACCTAAAATGCAAATTAATAACTGCACGGTTCTGATCAAAATATATTAAAAATAAAATAATTCAGGTGGTTGTATAGAGGGACACAGCAGTAGTCGACGCGTTAATATTCCTTGGAGGGAATTGAGTGGGAAACTGACTCCGCTATCATTGTTTTGGTGATGCAACCTTTAGTAGCCTCGTTTTCGTTACGTTGACATCAGGTCATTGAATATATGAATAACTTTTGAGAACGGTCTATACGCACCCACTAACGATGCAGATGTAATAGACAAAGACAAATTTTAGAAACAGCTACAGAAAGTTCCAAGCAAAAAGCCTAAGCACCACACCCTATTGTTAATATGAGACCTAAATGCAAAATTTGAAGCAATTTAGAAGGATAAAACAAACAGTAGAGTTGGAAAATATGACAGTTGTGGTGAAAGAAACGATAACGGAAGAAAAGTTTGTTTAATTTTGTGGATTATTTTAACAACTTTGCAATAATAACCACGATGTTCCAGCACAGAAACATTCATCTTTACACATGGACATCATCAAACAGGGTGCACAAAAACCAGATCATTATGTAGCATTCGATGGAAGGTTAAAATGTTCCACAAACGATGTAAAAGTTAAGAGTAATCAAGCTCAAACTTAAACTGCACAAGGTCAAAAGAAAACCAACAATATGAAACAGATACGAAACATGTGAGCTTAAAATATCAGAAATAAAGGAAAGATTCTCTGTAGAACTAAGAAATAAATTCGATGCCTAGTTGTCCACGAAGACCAAAACGTAGAATATTACTGGACATAATTCAGAAACATATACTAGCATAACGAAACATCACAGAACATCGTCGGTCCAAGAAAGGAATCGAACCAGAAGTGGGTAAACCGGAGTAGCTGGAAGTTTGTAGATGAGAGGGAGAACATCAAAAACAAGATACAATGTAGATAGAACAAGGTTTTTAAGAAAATCTGAAGCAGCAATATAACAGAAAAGACAAGGATGTCAAAAAGAGTGTAAAAGAGACAAAAAGCAGTAGTTCGATGACATTGCAACACAAGCTGAAACAGCAGCCAACAAAGGCAACATGAAAGACATTTATGACATTACAAATGCTCTGTGCAAAGCTAAACCAAAAGAAGTAGAGCAAATAAAAGATGGAAAAGGATTCATATCAACAACAGAGAATGAAATGAAATCAAGCTGGCAAGAACATTTCAATGAAGTGTTGAACAGACCAGAAGCAATAGAACCAGCAGAGATAGAACCCGAGGAAACAGAGATTTTACCAAATAACACAGGATAACCAACTCTAGATGAAATAACATCTTTCATCGAAGAACGTTAAACTGGAAAAGCACCTGGAATAGACAACATAACGTGTGAACTGCTAAGAGTCGAAGTTGAAACATCCTCAAAACAAATTTTAAAGATATCAATTAAAGTATGGAATGAAGAAAAAATGCCAACTGACTGGAAGAAATGGTTAATTATAAGGCTACCAAATTTAGGGGACCTCAAGTGCTGTGGAAATTTGCGAGACATAATACGCCTAACAATAATATAGAAAGTTCTAGGGAAAATCATCATAATAAGAGTAGCTAAGGAAGTTGACAAAATGCTAATACGAACAAGAACAAGAACAAGCAAGATTTAGAGAACAACAGTACAAATCTTTATACTAACAAAAATTATAGAGCAAGCAGTAGATTAGTACATGTATGTTTCATCGACTTTGAAAAGGCTTTTGACAGCGTTCATCAAGACACCCTCTGGAGGAGTATGTCATACTACGGTATCCCTGAATAAAATACATGTGGGAAGATAAGGAGTGTGCTGTAGTCACAGCAAATGAAATCTTCAACTGGTTCAACACAAATAAGGTATAAATTAGTACTGTTATATGTCTTGATTCATTTTTTTCTCTTTTTTTGATTGGATTATGAGAAAATCTACAGCCGAAACAACACAGGAATCCGATGGAATTTTACTACCAAGTTCTCGACTATGCTGATGGCATCCCTTAAATATCCAGCACCAAAGAACAACTGCAGAACAAATTCAACAATGTAACCAAATATGCCCACTTCACTGGCTCAGTGCTGCAAAAACAGCAGTCATAAGACTAAATGCTAACAACACCCAGCCAATAACCAGCAAAGTTCAAAAAGAAATCAAGGATGTAAAAATTCAAATATCTGGGAGCTTTGATGAACACGACTTGGAGGTACTAATGATGACACCAGAAGATGAGTACTCCTAGCACGATCTACTACATCAGATTAGCCCCTATCTGGAACAACATTCAGATCACAAAACATACTAAAAATCGCCCTTTCAACTCAAATGTATTTTGTCCGTCCTTCTATATGGCAGCGAAATATGCAAAATGACAACGCAAGATGAGAACACGGTCGACACATTCATGCACATATCTCTGAAAAGGCTACTTAAGATCTACTGGCCACAGAAAGTAACAAACGAAGAAGTAAGGAGAAAAGCTGGAATGGAGAATGTAAGCTTTACGTACAAGTCAAGGAGATGGAAATGGCTCGTACATGTATTAAGAATGGAAAACACCAGACACGCCATATTAGCAGTTACATGTACTCCAGAATTGAGAAGAAAAAGAGAGCGACCAAAGGAATTATGGAGGAGAACAATTGAAAAAGAGCAGAAAGATCTAGGTTTTCAAACATCAACAAGGGTATTTAAAGTAGCAGCAGACAGAGATCTTTGAAGAGGACTTCTAAAGGGCTCGTTTCTCAGAGACGTAAATAAGTAAGTGCAACCGTTTGAAAATCGATATGGAGTTTAGTTCAAATTTCTGGATCGGCATAAATATATGGCTACGTTTGTAGTGTGTTCTCACTGTATCACGGTAATAATGTTAATTTAACGTAATTTCGACGCCATCTTCAAAAATTAGTACTACGATACCATGGTTCTCTATTATAATACATGACTTTATGACTTATCAAATCCTGTTCCGGAAAATTTCGGGATATTATACTGAGATTAAGAAAGGTCAACCGGCGTCAATCACGTCTGCCACCCATAATGAGCAAGGGAACAAACTGTATCATGCACTCACTCTGATCTTGCATCAGTTGATATTCAGAAATCAATTTTTACATCCATGGGTACATTTCCAACCCACTTATTTTATCCCAAAGGAAAGAGAAAAAAATCCCTCCGCCTAGCCCAGCTAAGATCAGGAACCATCAATCAATTCAGGGTAAAATGGCAAAGGGAAAATGTTAGAAAAGGGTGTATCATTAATTCCATTGGAACAAATATTATAAACACTGGTATTATATTTTTTCATTTTGGAACAAATATTATATTCCGTGAGGCACAAAAAATTGATCTTTGTTATGATCACAGCACGACCAGAGGCATATAAATGATTCGAGTAATCTACACGTACACCTTTCTATGCAAATCCTTGGTTCCTATGAAACAAATATCATGTAATATTTTGTCCTTTGGATCTTATGGTGGAAGTTGTCCGTTGTACTGTCCGCGTGGTTATAGTCCGAGTCGTTCGCGAAGTTTTGTTACATCTTAGACGATTTTCATATTTACCGGATGACTGCCATTTTATGATGTTTTTCAAAGGGACGTTACTCGCTAACAACTGACAACCTATTTTTCGGTCTCATTAGAGAAAGGAAGGCCAGAAAACATTTTCCCTGATACGATTTTCACTTCGGTAAGTACCCAAAAACTTCAAAATAATTTTTCTAAAGACGCTCGAGATACTACCTCTACTCCGACGATAGATTTTTTCATATTCGAAGTCTACTGCTGTCCCTTGCTACAGTGTATAAAGGAACCGTAAACAAAACTGTCTGATCGAAAACGTCATAAAAACGGAGTCAATGTCGCGCTTACAAGGAGCCAGGACACGAGAACTAGTTGAACTAGTTAAAAGAGTGGAGAAAGCAATCAAAAGACATGGCAAATAGTACTCTACCTCTGGGCTGGAACGTGCGACATAATCGAGAAATCAGGGAAATTTATCAGACGAAGACATTAAAGTTTTAAAACCATAGACAATATTTTAAAGCAATGCATAAGAGCATTCAGCATAACCAGACATTTACCAGAGACCGGGCTCAAAATTGTGGATTGTCCCACTTCATCAATACAACAATGGAACAAATATAAGGGCTATAAAAATCCAGAGTTCTTTAAAGAAGAAGGTCAGACATTAACAAAACAGCTGTCACATCTAATAATGAAAAAAGAATACTAGTAGATTACATATAACAAACACAGTAGTGACAAGTCAGTATTACTTCAGAAGAAGGAAGGAAAGAAACAAGAAGAACTTAAATCTCTGTGGTAAAAGGCTAGGTAATTGTCATATGACCAGCCTTAACTTAAAATTAAACACAACAAATAAAGAAAAGGCAAAAACTGTACATATGTTTATATTTTAAATTGGACTTATTGTGATAATAGACACTAGTGTGATATATTGCAACTTTGAGTATATGCAGTTGCATTGCATTCTTGTATTTGTGTATGTATATGAACATATATATATATATATAACGGTCTATCGTAGGAACCCAACGGGGTTAGAATTAG
Source organism: Modiolus philippinarum (assembly GCA_002080025.1). NCBI lineage: Eukaryota > Metazoa > Mollusca > Bivalvia > Mytilida > Modiolidae > Modiolus > Modiolus philippinarum. Next base: position 11,452 of record MJUU01012140.1, on the reverse strand, counting down.
AGAAATGAATATCGAGATTGCCTTCCCACCGAGGGATTTGGCTGTTCTTCGAATGCACTGTTATTACAGACAGATTACACTGCCCACGCCATCTCTGTGGGAGACCAAAGGGATGTAAAATAGAGTAAAGTACAAATTTATTTTGACACGTAATATGAGAGTTAAGTATATTAATTAACCGATATTTGAACATGGATTTGGTGGTCGAGTGGTTAGCGTAGTAGACTCTCAATCCATATTACCTTGACAGAGGGGGTTCGAATCCCACCGGAATCAACAAAAATTTATCTCAGACTCAGAATCTGAATTGATAAAAACAGCTGAAAAATTCATCATAGGCAGATGGTTCAAGCCAAATTGATTATTTTCATTGTAATTTTTTTTTTTTTTCAATCAAGTACCCAAAAATTGCAGTTAATTTATCTTCTGCATATGGCCATACATATATATATA
>MJUU01012139.1:14067-28288 GCA_002080025.1 Modiolus philippinarum | reverse complement strand
CTTGCCAAAATAAGTCATTCTGAGGTTTTTGATACTGACCATCTTAATACAGTTGATATGGAGTATAAGCACATTATTGATATATGTTGGGAAGAACAAACTCACCTGGAAGTCACTGAACAAGAAATTACAAGAGCAATACAGAATCTGAATAGAAATAAGTCGCCAGATTGTCATGGCCTCATGGCAGAGAATCTTATACATGGTGGATATATATTGATACAGTACCTGCAGCAACTGGTAAATAGATCGTTTAAGCTCTGCTTCATCCCGGATAGTCTAAAAGTAGGGACATTGACACCAGTCTTTAAGAACAAGGGCGATAAGAAGGAGGCTAAGAACTACAGAGGAATAACCATTACGCCAATTCTATCCAAAGTAATAGAAATTATAACCAAATTTAGAATTAAGCCTAAAATCGACCAGCTACAAAATGAATTGCAGAGAGGGTTTACTGCAGGAGCTTCTCCACTGTACAGTGCTTTAATAATGGAAGAAGTAAGACGTGAAAATTTAGACCAGAAATTAGACACCATCTTTGTCCTGCTTGATGCAAAAGCTGCATTTGATGTCGTGAGACACACAAATATGATTAGAAAACTTTATCATTATGGCATCGACCACCAAATAATACTGATGATTGACAATCTATATAGAGATGCTGTCACCTGTGTAAAATGGAATGGTAGCAAATCAAATCCGTTTGACATTGAGCAAGGGGTCCGACAGGGAGGTACATTAAGTGCTGATCTATATAAAGTTTATGTTAATCAGCTATTAGATGAACTATGTTCAGCCCAGACAGGTGCTAGAATTGGAAACGTCAATTGCTGTGCTCCAGCCTGTGCAGATGACATCACGTTGGTAGCCAATACTTCACAAGAAGCACAAATACTTGTTAATATAGCCTCCGATTATAGCCATAGAGAGGCATATCATCTTCAGCCACTTAAGAGTGTGGTATTACATGACAGTAAAAACAAGCTAATCTCAGATACAACTTATGAGATGAATGGTAACCAAATGCCCATAGTAGATAAAGCAACGCATATTGGAACTGTAAGATCAAGTAGCAACTCTGCAATGACAACTGTAGAGGAGAACATAAAGAAGGCTCGGCGTGAGCTATACAATCTGATGGCATCTGGACTACATGGCGAAAATGGCCTGGATCCAACGACTGCAATATCAATGTTTAGAACTTACGTCATGCCAATATTAACGTATGGTATAGAAATCGTATTACCGAAGGGTAAAGCATTTGGCCTATTGGACAAGTTTTATAAGAAAACCATCAAACAAATATTAGCATTGCCAAATAATGTTGCTGAGCCAGCTATCTACATCTTATCTGGATTGATTCCATTAGAAGCAGAGCTACATATTAAAGTTGTAAATTTATTTGGCACTATAACAAGATTGGACAAACGCAGCATTGAGTGGCGAATTGCAGAAAGACAATTAGATATAAAACAGCAAAATAGTCAGAGTTGGTTTATAGAGCTGAAAAAGATATGCTGCACATATGGTATTACAGGGATTGACAAGTTCTTACATCAGCCACTAAAAAAATCAGAATGGAAGTCAAGTGTAATCAGGACTATTAAAGAGTACTGGAAGATAAAGTTGCAAGATCAAAAAGATCTATATTCTACACTGAAATTCCTGTCAACCAATAATCAACATGGAAAAACACATCCAATTGCAAATCTGCCATATGCCAATCCAAAAAACGTACCAAAGATTGCAATAAGATTGAAAATTGCCACTGGAACATACTTACTCCAGACCAATAGGGCAAGGTTTTCCAAAACAGTCAATTCAATATATCCGTTGTGTGAAGATGCAGACGAAACTTTAGAACACTTCCTATTAGTATGCAACAAACTGGAAGATATAAGACAAAACATGGTTACAAAGATCAGGGAGGCTGCCTCAGAAATATTTGCAGACAACACAAGTGAGAATGAAATAGACTTAATACAACGGATTATTGATCCATTCAAGTATGTAAATGGGAATAGAAAGCTGACACAAACTGTACAATCCGATGTAGAACCGTTATGCAGGCAATTGATTTATGCCTTACATACTAAGAAATATGAACTGTATATGCAGAAACATTAGACGGAAGGCCCACAGCCTGGTTTCAATCGACAGTATACAAGCCCTGATGCGAGTGGGATGAGTGACCTTCTTGCTAGGTTAATCTGCTTTATAGCATTTTAGATTTCATGGTAATATTCAGACTTAATTTTAACCGCTTAGCGGAATTATATATATTATGACCCGCATCGAATCAAAGTGACTCGGTTATAGGTTTTTTAGATTTTAATCTTTTAACCCCTGCTCTGTATTGCTGATTCACAAGTTAACTGCTTAGCTGTCATAGATTTTATTTCTTTTTAATCAATAATGTAACACTTCAGTCCATGATAATCTTAGATTTTAACCTAGTAGCTGTCTGCTTTTATCTTTTAATTGCATCGTGCATCTTAGTATATGGATGGTTTTACCTTTTATTTACCCATAAATAGGGGCCTGTATTAAATATTTTTAATTTTTGAAATAAATATTCTTTTTATTAGTCACTCTCAGTCGTTCCCACTCTGATATTCTATTGACACACGGAATAGGGCCTGTACCTGCAGTGTATATATATTTTTTTTATTTTTAATTTTTAATTTATTTTAAATCCAGTAGCTGTCTTAGGCCTTAAGCCTCGATCATTGCAGCTTAACTGATTTTTATACAGGTACTTATGTATATTTTGTACATAATTTTATACTAACTTACATTTAATGGCATGTGTTCAATTAATTTTTTTATATGTTAACTCCTGGTTTTAATTGGTTTGTGTTCCGGTTGCGGTGCTACCACTATATCATATATATATCGCGGCGTACTCCGGCCATATATTGGAGGTTTGCCTTGATTGGCAGAGAATTCATCAAGATAGATAGATAGATAGTTCCTAAACAATAAATGTTTTTGTGACAAAAATCGCCAGACGTGAGACTTAATCTGATAATATTTTTATTTTCATCTTGTAAAATCGGCGGTTGTAAAAAAGGTATATTTCGAGTTGAAAAAAAAATAAATAAACAACGGTGTTTTGCAAAAAACTGGTAAACCTATCTATAAAATGCGGAATTTAAATGAAACGAGTAAACGCACGTTACACGATACACGATGAGCGCACACGATTTACACGATGAACGCAAACGATCTACACGATGAACGCACACGATTCACACGATGAGCGCTATTTTGGGAATGTTGAACGTTTCCATCGCTGTAAATATGAAATTCGAATTATGAAAGTACTCCCGATGAAGAGTTTTTTTGTGATAAATAATAAAATAGGACTAACTCGCAACTTTTTTGACTAGTAAAATTTGATAAAAATTAACATGGAATTATAATTAAGGCACAGACCATATGATTTTCAGGGGACGTGGGAATTTCACCTGAGCGGGGAAATTTTTTTGGCCTGCTTCAAAGACCAGATTATTTTTATTTCTGATAAACACCATGATATATATTTTGTTGAGCAAGGCAGTTTTTTCTAATGGACAAAGTCTGAGCCAGATTATTTTTTTAACCCAGGTGCTAGTCAGAGAATTTCTTTGGGCCCAGAAATTAATTTTCTAAAAAAATTCTAGCCCCCCCCCTAAAAAATTGATATTGCGCCTGTTGAAAATGTTGAAGAAAATATTTACATTGGTACATGTATAAGATGTGCCTTTTTTGACATTTATCAAGAAAGACATCTTACAAAAAGTAGAGACAAATTTCGTTGTGTGTACGTGTAAATGTACATAAGGTCAATAATGGCTAAAACTATCTTCTTGTGGTCAATAGTGGCTAAAACTATTTTCTTGTTGAAGTAACTGAAGAAAATCACGCATTTTGGTCTTTTAGTCATAGAATTCATTACAATTTTCTAACAGATAAACAATTGTCAGAAATCATGCAGGGATGAATTCCAGAGATGCTGCCGCCACAGCGTCTTTACGAATCATACGAGAAAATGAAATTTTAGCATTTTTAATGACAAATAAAGGGCTACGCCGAGCGCAGCATGATACGACCGCAGCCTGTCGACCATTGAAATTTGAACAACTGTAATTTCAAGTGAGTATGGACACAATAAGGAGATTGATCCAGTAATTAGCTGGACATACACTAGGGAAATTAAAAATTAGCCCTTATGACTCCTGGTTCCTCTTTGACCCCTTATAGCTCGGAAACGGTAAGAGCTACACTAGGGAAATTAAAAATTAGCCCTTATGACTCCTGATTCCTCTTTGACCCCTTATAGCTCAGAAACGGTAAGAGCTACACAAAATCCATTGACATACTACTGAAAGCTTATATCAAGAGAAATCCAAAGAAAAAAATCCCATCAAAATCTGATCAAAAATAAAATTTCACATTATTTAGAAAAAATGCAATTTTTGCCCCTTTGACCCCTTATAGCTAGGAAACAGTAAGAGCTACACCAAATCCGTTGACATACTACTGAAAGCTAATATCAAGAAGAATCCAAAGAAAAAAATCCCATCGAAATCCGATGAAAAATAAAAAAATTAGGTAATCTGCATGTTTGCAATATTTGCCTCTTTGGGCCCCTCATAGCTTAGAAAAGAAATAAGTTATCAAAAATCTGATGGTGCAGCGCTATCTTAATTATTCATAAGGAATTCACTAAAAAAACTGCATCAAAATCGGACTAAAAATAAAAAAATTAAAATTTTTGAAATCGCCCCTTTTGGGCCCCATTTATCTCTGAACGGTACGTGCCACATGAAATCCGTTGGCATACAACTGATTGGAAATTTCCCCAGGAGCACTTTGATAGAAACCCCATCAAAATCAGATAAATAATAAAGATTCTACAGTCAAATATGTGAAAACGAAAAATTTAACCCTTTATGGCCCCTTTTTAAAAAACGGGTGGGGCCACAATGACCAAAACTTAGCCAAGCCTTCCTTTTGTGCCAAGGAACATTGTGTTCAAATTTCATAAAGATTGATTAACTGGAACTTAAGTTATTGACCAAAAAAGTTTTTGCGGTCGTATAAAAAGTCGAAAAATGTTTCATCTCGCTTTGCTGGGCGGTCACGATTTAAGCCCCCTTTCTGAAATCCTGGCCATGAACTAACTCTTGAAATGAAAGCGTTGGCAAACCCCTGCGAAAATGTCATGAGCAGTTCCAGAACTATTCATGAAATGTTCTTGGACAACAGTTCTTGAACTGTTCAAGAAAATTTCATGAGAAGTTCGTGAACATTAAATGAGAAAATTCATGAACTAACACTGCTCTTGAAACAGTTCATGAATAATTCTTCATGAACAGTTCATGAATTTTGATTCATGAACAGTTGATGAATTTTAATTCATGTAAAGTTCATGTAAAGTTCAAAATACTATTTCTTGAATAGTTCTTGAACAATTGTACTTGAACTGTTCAAGAAAAGTTAGTTCATGAATTTTCTCATTTAATGTTCACGAACTTCTCCTGAACTTTTCTTGAACAGTTCAAGAACTGTTGTCCAAGAACAGTTCAAGAACTGTTTTCCATGAACAGTTAAAGAACTGTTGTCCAAGAACAGTTCAAAAGCTTTTGTTCTTGAATTACTCTAGAATTATGAGTAATAGTTATATTTGATTTTCAATGAATAAACTGAGAGAAATGGACCATACATTTAAATCATACAATTGGACAATACAACTTCTAGTCGTGAAGTCATATTTTTTCTCCTTTTGTCATCAGAAGGGTCTTATTTTGGTCTTTTTGTAACATACCTCTGGCGTCTTTCAAACATGATTCTGTATGAAGACATCATATACATGTAGGATATCTTTATCTGGATCCAGAGTGTTATGTTTTATTTATGTGTTTTATAACTTTGATATCTACAGTAAACTTTATTTACATTTATCTAGCTATGTGTCTTACCTTTTACTAGCTTCATTTACCTTTAGAGGATTGGCAGATGAAATGTATCAACCTTTCCGAAAACTGCATAGTGCTATTATAGTGTTATGGAACATAGCACATAATAGTATCCACAAAGGAATACAAGCAAACCCATTTTCTGCTGGCATCCATCATGTCCATTGTACATATAATTTCTGTTTTCTTGTGCAGTATCTGACAATAGCAAACCAAAATAATCCAGAAAAGTAGGAATTACTCGCAAACGATCATCCTTGTTTGAACTGTTATAAAGTTTGACAAATCAATACAAGCAAATCCGAATTTGTCCCCCCCCCCCTTTTTGTCACGTGGTATCCTATAAATACAACCTACATCTGTAAATGGAGGTCAAGTTTATTTATCAACTACGAGGATCCTAGAGTACCTAAGACAACTTGGGCCTGGTACGGCCGAGATTTAAAAAAAAAACAATATCTTGGATCACAATACCCATTCATATATTTCTGTTGAAAATCTGGACCAAATCCAATATTTTATACTTATTGACTGGGTATGAGTGGAATGGTAAGTTTATTGTCCCCGAGGTACAACTATTGCCCGAAAATTGCACCACTTCGATATGTTTACTTGTCAAAAAAAGCTACCAGTTCTAGGGGTACAGCTGTGTATACCGATATATAGGAAGAGACCCCCTCCCCCGGATGCCAATTCAACAGAAATAATTACAAAGTATGGTTTTCACTTTAGTTCCTACTCTAATCATTTATTTTGTACTGGAGTAACTTGAGTTCATACCCTAGATACGATAACGTAACCCTCAGTTCACTATGTTCCCGTGAGGGTTACGACTTGGTCCCATTACCCGTAATGGAGCAAAACTTGTTTCAGTTTGCAAGCCAAATACCTACTGATGTATAAACATAATCAATTCTTACTGCTTATGTTTCCCCAAACTTTTGAAAAATATCTCCTTAAGTGGCTCAAAACGTTTTTTTTTTTTTTCAAACGCGTTTTCAAAATTGTTTTCCAAGTTTCAGCCGTTTTGAAATTAATTTTGATGAACATGATCGGATGTAGGATTTCAAAACCAAATCCGGTCATTTCCGGATAGAATTAATGTTAAATTCCGGTCTATGACCAACACTGATTTGCAGAATGATCTGTGGAAGCATTTTAGGATTTTATTCATCAGTCTTTGTCAAAATGGCGATTTACTTTCAAAGCCATCGCTTCAGATTTTCAATTTGATGTGCAACACTTTTCATAGGAAGAATACATGCATATTTTTTTATTGATTAAGAAGGAGAAAAATTGTTAATTTGGAAATTTTTTACTATCAATGGTCTGATAAGCTCATAAGCCCATAATAAAACCATTATTTTGCCCAATGTGAATCGTATTGGGGCTGCTCCATTACCGGTAATGGGACCATTCGTAGCCCTCATGGGAAAGTAGTGGACGGTGGGTTACGTTAGGCCTCAAAAAATACCTGTGTTTCCAGTAACATACTCTTCAAAATAAGGGTCGGTAGGTAGGCATTTTATTTTTATTTTTCCAAAACTTTTACATAGACATATAAAAGAGAGTAACTTCTGGACTTTAACAGTGCTTTTGTAACAATTGCCGGAAAAAAACTTTTGTGTAGACATTTTTAGCCCCAAAAATCTAGGGTCGGTCGGGTTACCGGAAAAACAGATTTATTTTTATTCTGCCTTATCGTATCTGTCATACCCTAGTAGACAAACTTGCCAGGTGCGTTCCCATATTGAACTAGATCTTTGCTTCATTCCCAAACAAACACAATGAAGTGATCCGAGGTATCTTTTCTTGACCAAAACAAATATACACCTTTCTATTTAAATTGTATACTGAAAGCTCATATTTCATTGTTCATAGCTACGTAAAAGCAGTGAGGTCATGGCCCAAAGTTTGGTTGGAATGAATACCAGGATATACTGTAATGGAACTCACGATATGAGAAGTTGGCATAAATCAAAAGATTTGTATAGAAATCCTTGCATAAATTGTTTCATATTTGCAAGGTAAATTTTTCAGACTTTATCAATAAAACGTTGGAGGAATTCCAAAAACCTGTTTATTTCAAAATCATTATGCCACAGAAATTTGCCAGAAATGCTATTTATATTCAAGTAATTAAATTTTGAACATCATTGCACGAAAGCGAGGGAGGGCCTACCCTTTTTTGGGATGTCGGGACTAGACGTTTTTAAGCTTGAGATTTCGGGAAATAAATTCAACGGTAATCGGGATTTCATCAGTTTTTAACTTTCTTTTAGTTCAGGATTTGGGTATTTAGAAAAAAAAAAGACGAGATTTCGGGATGTGACCTCAGGCCCCCGGCTTCCCCTCGTTGTCGTCTTGTCGATATGCAAAATGCCAAATAAAATCAAATTTGTGGCTTCCATGGCCGACAGTCCTATGTACCGAATCAAAAACAGTCTTCCTTTGTCCTTTTTACAAATGATTCCATGAAACAGATCGAGTTCTGTGACGAAAAATGTGCGCCAAATCTGACCTACAACGATGTTGAGAAATGTAGGTGCTGATTGGACAAGATGCAGCGATGGACCAATTATATTTATCGATACATTCGGGTTATTCAATGACTTGATTTTTTTAATTAGTCACACGATTTAAACAAACAAGACATTAATATTTCATGGATTTTTTAGGATACAAATTTAATCATCGATAAAAATTAATTTCATCTTTTCGTTGCATGCATTTTCCTGCGCATGTTTAATGCATTTGACCTTCACCAAGTCTGTAACTTTCACTTTCGTTTTGACAATGACGATCCATGGTTCTCGATTCTACTCTAGGTCCAGTTACAGTACGGAGTTATAACTGGTCCCAAAATAACGAGTTGCTTATCTTCTAAGACTAGTGATCAACGCTGAGCAGCTGCACACAATGAAAACGGGTACATAAAAAAGTCCAGAAATCTATTTTGGTACTATTATATCTTATCTGCTGGTTCACATCTGGGACTAATATATAATATAATATATGTAAATAGGTGTGACCTATGAGGGGGCGTAGCAGTAATATACAACAACGATGAACCTTTAAAAGAAGGTTAAAAAAAGGTAAAAACATAAGTTTTCTGATTCTTGGAAGGTCCATAACCCTGTCAAAAATAAGTGGATTAGACTGAACCAAGTTCGAAAGACGAAATTCATCTGTAAATTCGAAGAGGTAGACTCACACAAAAATGTTAAATCAATACCTGCAATGGTTTAGAAAAAGAGGTGCGGTTGGAAAACTAATGCTTTTTTAAAATGTTTTATTTGTATGTTTTTATACTAAAGGGAAACGGGACAGATAAAGGGGAGGTTAGGGTCCCATAAACCGGTTTAAACCTACCTCTGGCTTTTGCTACTGCTGGTACCAAGTCCGGCTGTCCCGACTTCCTATCGTTGTCTACGTTTGTCTTATAAGTGGTTTTCCTGTGTAGTTCCTTGGCAAATTGTGGCATGTAATTATAAATTTCAGCCATTGCAGGTGTTTCCTGTGATAGATATTTTAACATTACAAAAAAATCTCTAAGTCCAAACACAAAATTTGTCATTTACATAAATGATATGTCTCATTGCTTAAACTCAACCACATACTAAGCTGCGGAACCGTAGCTCTTATGGTCCTTGTGCTGATTTTTCTATCGGAATTAAGATTTACACCCCAAGCTGTCTACCTTTCATTTACTCACCGTCGTAAAAAGAGAACATTGTATACATTTGTCATGTTTTCATGTCTGATATATCTACAATGTAGACATTTGACATCGATGAATCTAACACACAGTGTAAGCTTGGGGTGTTAATCTTGACTTCATTACAATAAAAGTTTTGCCACTTCCTTGACCGCAGCAATAGCAGTGCTGGATGGGACATAATTGAGGTTTTCAAAATATTAACCTAGATCTATGACAATCAGGCAACACGTGGAATGTTCGAATTGAATAAGGTCAAGCACAAGAGGTCACTCAAAAAGTTATAATAATTAAAAAAAAACTTGTAAGTTAAACGTCCGCAAGTACTCCTGACCATCACAAATAGGGTAGTTGATAATGATATGTTAAATAGCCGGCCACAAAAACAGTCAAGGAATTTGGAATAGGCTTAGACAACCACTGGAAACATCAACACGCAAAATACAATTTTACAATGGACAAGACCAAAATCTGGACGTCGCATAAATTCGCCTACATGTACTTACATAACAGGTAGATGTGTAACTGTCTGATGTATATGCATTAACTGTGTCACATTTTTGAATGTCTTTGTGTCATTGATGCAGAAACATCCAAAACTAAAGTCGAGTTTATAGATTTTATCGGCACTTTCAAATTTCTGCATGAGTAAGTATGTTTTTTCTGTTCTTGGAATGCGAGACAGCTGAAAAAGTGTCCAAAACATCAGAAGTGTATGATGAAGCATCATTCATATCCATGAGCCCATAATGGTGTTTGGTCATCAAACCATTTGTCGGTTTAAAAATCATTTGGATTTTTTTATTTACGGATTATACAAAATCCGGATCACCGCCACCAAAGGGACCTCATTGACACACTTTTGAAACCCCGTGAAAACTCGTTATCACTTACAAATTTAATAAACTTTTTTGTTATATAGATCCTCCTAAAATCTGATAACCAATGGCTATAATTGAATACAAATATTTTAGATCGTGGTAAAGCTTTTTCTGTTTGAAAACTATCAATCATATTTTCCCCAACTTAACCAAATATTGATTATTGATAGTAGGTAATCAGTCAGATCGAACATCTCAACTTGGGGTTGGGGCTTCAAGAAAAAATATGTATTCATTGCTTTGATTCGTGGTGGTACTGTTCAGAAATATGATACAATTGTTCAAATACAAATATCTTTTACCACTTAAGGTACAAAATCAGAAGATTTTACGTGTACATATAAATTAAAAAAAAAAAATAAATGAAAATTAAAAAAAAAAACTGAAAGGTTTTTGAATTCCAAAACATATCAACGAAAGCATCGGAGTCAATTTGGTTTGCCTATTTACGCTCAAATATATTTACTGAATGTTTTAAGGATTTTTTTTCTTCTCGGTGTTAAGAAAACGTATTTCTGTATGAAATTAGTAAATTAAAGTAATATATCTGCTATTTAGACTTTAGAGATCATTTAACTTTTGCAATCTATTAGCAGAAAGATATCAATGGAAATAAAATCAAAATGACGTCATTACTAACATAGCAAAAATTTACCTCACAAATGAAATTTGATGTGTCTAGTCCGCGTCAAAACAGGTCACTGGACGATATTTTAGAATATAACGTGAAATATTTTAATTCCTATTAAAGTAACCACTATTCCAAGAATTATTCTGTGGATTTTATTTAAACAAATTCCGTTTTAGGCACAGACCATTTGATTTTCCGGGGGCCTGGTATTTTTACCCGAGCCTGGAATTTTTTTCGCCCGCTCTGCTTCGCCAGATTATTTCTTTCGTACTATGCTAGAAAATTTTGTTGAGTCACCCTTTTTTTTCTATTGGACCGGATCAGGGCCAGATTATTTTTTTTTCAACCCAGATGCAGGTTGGATAATTTTTTGGGGGAAAATGGGGGCCAGAATTTTTTTTTCTAGAAAAATACCCCCCCCCCCGAAAATCAAATGGTCCGTGCCTTAAAAAGGAATGCACAGGTAAATTTTACTTGTGGAAATACATTTGTTGTGGAAATACATTTGAGCACTGGTAGGTCATTTACCAATGCACCAATTAAAGATAAGGATTTATTGCCTTCCTGAATGAGTGAATTTCTTGAGATTTTGTCAGTTTTTTGTCCTCTGAAATCCTAAGTGATGAAAACGTGAAAAACGTTATTTTCAGAAGATCTATCATTGTTAATTCCTGCAAAAAACTTACGCGATTTGCTTATGAATATTGAATTATCTAGGAATGAAAGTACCACAGTTCGCGTGAACACGTAAACATGTGAACATCGCGCCGTCTATGATGCTGAAATTGCTATGGTTGCTATGGAAAACGAGATCTCGTTGTCCGAGCGCCTTTCCGATGAAATCGGTTACTTTTGAAAGAGAGAACGAAAAATCCTTTTTATTACTTTGTTTTCAAAATTTTATAACTCTGTTTATTACAGATGTATCAAATACAATTTCGTAATTCTCCATTTATGTTAGATTTTGCTACATGAGCTCCATGAAGATTCAACTCCCTTCCGTTGCGAGCTACGCCCGCTTAATCCTACATTACATAACGGAAGTTGAAAGAAAAATAGAAACACAGTATACAGAATATGATGATTAAATTTTGACTTTTCTTAGTATTTATGGGGGGCTACGCCCCCCTATTAGTCCCAGTTCACATATTCAACATTTGCATAATCACTTTGGATAATTTTTTGGTTTTATGATAAAAAATGGGGGGGGGGGGGTATCGTTGACAATGAATACACAATGTCGAGATGCAGACTATTCAACACTAATTTAGGCGAGATCTCAGCAGGGTGGGGAGATGTGTTCTTGCCTACCACGCTTAGATTTCATTCGTTACAGAAAATCACACTTCGGTGCTGTGGTGTCAAATTATGGCCAATCCCGCCTATATCGGCATGATCACATCCTTATCAAGCCATGATAATATGGGACAATTAAATAAAAAGTTCCTGGTCACAAAATTTTTAAAAAGTTATATTTTATCTTAAATCTTTGCTTTAAGGTGACTTACATTTATGTTCAAACTTCCTGCCAAGAAAAAATGTTAAGTTCAAATTTATGCCCTTAAATAAAATATTCCTGCTAGGTTGTATATTTTCAGCCTCAAAACAGGTCTAAATGCAAAGTTCCTGTGATATCAGGGTGTCTTATTTCATTTTTCAGGCGTTACACGCCTTGTTTGTTTGTAGGGCCCAACATCTTATTATAGCAAATGATACAGTAAACTTCCAGTCGACAAACATTCTTAAATATCGAGGGAGATTTATTTTAGCCCAATTAATTAATTTCTATATTATTCAACATTGTACAAATGTACTGTGATATTATTATCCATCACTATTGAACTTAGGTTATTTTTCACATTGACCATATTTTCCACGTGAAAAATAAACTAAGTCCAACTTTTGATATTTTCCATATGAAAATAAAACTTAAGTCCTACTTCCATTTCCATGACTAAAATTTTCTAAGTTCAGCTTATGTATGGAAAGTGTCCATGGAATTCCATGGAATTATTTTAAAGATTTTGTTTTCCATGACCCATGGAATTCCATGGAAAATTTCTTCATTTTTCATGGAAAACACAGGCACCATGGAAAATCTAGAGATGGGCTGAGTTTCCAGAAATTTGGTTTTCTGCTCTCTACTTTATTGCAACCCTTCTCGAATCTCAATACTGCAGATTTTTCAAGACTGCAGTTACAGAAAATTCATCCTTTATTCCAGAAAAAAACAGTCTCAGAAATCACATCCTGTTCATGAATTCATTTCTTTTGTATTTTCATGAAATGTTCAAGGACATATATTGAAAAGGTTCATGAACATCATGTTCATGAAATGTGATGATTTGGTTTTCATGAACTGTTCAAGAAATGTTCTTGAACAAGTTCTTGCATCAATGTTCATGAAGTCATTGAGATTGTTTTTTTATGAACAGTTCAAGAATATTTCTTAAACAGGTTCATGAACTCAAGTGAGATTGTTTTCATGAACAGTTCAAGAACATTTCTTGAACAGGTTCATGAATTACAAGTTCATGAACTCAAGTGAGATTTTTTCATGAACAGTTCAACAACTGTTCAAAAACAGGTCAAGCTGTTCAAGTACAGTTCATGAAGAGTTCAAGACTTCTTGAACTACATTTCGCAGGGGAATTGCTGTAGTCATAACTCTATCTACTGTGCATTTCAAATGTTCAAAAAATGGCTAAAACTTTTTTCTTGTGGTCAATAATGGCTAAAACTATCTTCATGATCTTCTTGTTAATATAATTTATTGAACAAGCTATACACTGTGTTTGTTGTCTCCCTTTCTTGACCTTGAGATCACTTATTATTATTACTTATTTGTTCGTTTCATCTCCAATCAATGTAATCAAACTTAATCAAATGTATTAATATTCTGCTCCTTTGGGACGTCGTGGTTGTTGTTGTTGGACGGTGTTAAAGTAAGGCCGTCCTAAATTAATTCTATGTTTAACGTCAACCTAAGACTTCGAAACCTAGGCGGGAGGGAGGAAGATAAAAAAAA